>CAJNOQ010007417.1:0-12314 GCA_905250885.1 Didymodactylos carnosus
AATGTAATATTTTTATCTCTTTGTTTCCCCTCCCTTGTTTATTAACGAAGCGTATGAATCAAAAACCCAGTGATGTAGTGATACGGCACTATAGAGATGGCAATATTTTCGCAGTGAAATAGAATCAATCACTATTGTTGTGCTTTATATGATGGATATGCTTTTCGAACTTAATGCCCAATCCAACTTAGCTCGACAAGAGAGCTAAGGATGTGAGTGCTAGTTGGAACTAACGTAACATAAGCAATACCTCATCAATGCAGCTTCATCTATAACTTTTTTCACGCCTGACCGCTACTTTCTAAAATATCACATTTTATATATATCATGATGATATAATATATACAAAATTTTCGAGTCATTCGGGTCCAGTTATCAAAATTTCGGGTCGGATCCAAAAGCCTTCGAATCGGGTCGAGTTCGGGTTTGTATAAAAAGTATTGATTACAATCGGGTCGGGTTCGGGTCGTCCACGTCAGACTCGATTCGGTCTCTGATTTCTTATGATTTTTAGTTATATGTATTCAAACAATCAGATGCTGACAGTCCCTAAATTTTTTATTTATGTATTTCAGCTGTGTTTTCCCATGCCAGCTATTTTCGAAGTCTATTCGATGAATCCATATATTTCAAACCATATATCTCCACTTCGACACGAAGTGTCGAAGCGCAGGTGTCGCGGGGAGGGGGGTGCGACGCCATGAGAGTGACTCACGATCGTTAGAACCGAGACACAAAGATGAGGTTTTCTCGACTCAGTAGTCAAAGGTATTTCTCTAATATGCGTTTATCTAGAATGGACACCCTGAAAACCCGTACTTTCTACCTGAAGAGCGACTCACCAGCATAAGCAGCCACAAAAGCTTCACCATCTGGGAACAAAATCGCGTTCACAGGCTTAATTGGTAGCCAAGCCCAGCAAATCCAGCAAATAGTGTCTTTTTGAGAATACACTGCGTAGTGATATTCTGACATCTCTGCTTTGATATCAGATGAACATGTCAGAATTTCCGAAAAATTTCCTAAGAAGTTTGCCGAAACGAAAATTGATGTATCGTGTATAGTTTGCCTATGGGGTTGAGCTTATCTCAAACGGGTCACCTTGATTTCTTAAAAAGTTTTAAAATTCAGAAAGATTCGAGCCGACCTGAAAAAGAATTTTTTTTTTTTGATTATGCCACACTCGGAAGCGCTTGCAAACAAAAGGAACCAAGGAAAAAAGATATAGTTGAATCCATTACAACATTTTAGTTACATAAAGCTAATGAAATATAAAAAGGCACTTTCTTTTCTCACCAGCAGAGGACATCATTAACATATGTACTAGAACGGTTTAGGGGGATAAATTTAGGCAAAAATAAACACGAGGGAAACAGTAAGGAAAAGAAAATATTTAACTTTATCCAATAAAGTTCAGCCATTTCAGCAGTAATGATTCATGTTTTTCAATTTTATTTTTTACTCGTTTTTGCTGAAAACAGTGGCCCATTCCATCTTTTTTTCTCTTTTTAAAATTGTTCCGATAGAAAACATCATTATAGAAAAGTGAGAAAACGAGGTCAGATTTATGCATACTATCCAGCCTTTTTTTTAAATATTTTTTTACATAAAACATTAGATCATTTTCTTTTGTAAATGAGAATAGATTTTTACTGGAAACGAAATGGCATCGGTGAATAAGGCGAATACCGACTCTGAATTTTCTAAGAAATAAATCTTTCTGTGACTGAGGGAGGAAAGGAAAAAACGGAAACATTCAAGCGAAATACGGAAATGAGTATGCAAAGAAACAAAGCCGCAGTATATCAGTGGACACTTCCCGGTTATTTATTAACCACTTGAGTTTCCCATAGGATCTTTGTACATTTTCTAAACAATTGCTTACAGTATATCTCAGCGATAATTTTTCTGTCCAAGCGAAACCTAAAAACTTGAAGGTTTTAACTTGTTCTAATCGTTTATTATTCATGAAAATATTTATGTGAGGACGTGTGACCTGTGTATGAAAAAGTTGTATTACTGGTTTAGCGACATTTATTGGCTGTTTCCAACGTTTGGAATAGCGCGCTAACTCATTACACACTTTTGTTCCTTCTTTTTCTAAATATTCTAACATTGGTTTTAATTTCTTATTTATCGGTGGAGTTATTAAGACATTCAGATCATCGGCAAAAACATCTCCTGCATGCGCGCCTATACAAGAGATCAGATCGCTATGAAAAACGATGAATAGAAACGGACTCAAACTATTGCCCTGTGGCAACCCTATGTATAAATGAAAAGCCTTAGATCTCATATCTCCTAAGATAACATACGCTTTTCTCTCGCTTAACCGGGAATGAACAATTTTTAACAGCCCTAATGGCATTCCTAACCTAAATAGTTTTACAATAAGAGCCATATGCCATACATTGTCATAGACTTTTTGATAATCCACGTATATAGCTAACGTGGGACTATTAGCAGCGAAATTATTCTCGACTTCTTGAAATATTGATAATACACGGGTAGGCAGTAAACAGTTCGGCCTAAAACCTGATTGTTCATCCGGAATAATGTGATTTGCATCTGCCCACTTTTTCACTCTTTCTAACACCTAACACGATCTTCTCAAAAACTTTTGAATGTGTAGCTAACAGGGATATCGGCCGAGTCTGATCACATGTAGGTGTTCCTGCTTTTAATTTATTTAGTATAACAAACTTGGCTATTTTCCAACCTATCTGGATATCTACATTCTCTCAACCAAGTATTAAAACACGAATTTAAACCTTCAATGTACGTAGGTGGGAGAAGCTTGATCATATAGTTTGAAACCGAGTCTAACCCCGATGATTTTTTTGGTTTTAACTTTTTCATGAGTCTACTTATTTCATTTATACCAGTAGATAAAACTCCATTACAATTTACCGATAATTTGTTGATAATTTCAAAAAACTCGTTTTCGATTTCGAAATCGTGCGGTTCCGTTGGATCCAAAGCCGGTGGCTTAAACTGATTCTCGTAGTACTTATACAGTTCCTCTGTTATTTGTTGGCCATCGGTAATTATTTTATTTTTTACTACTAACTTAGAAAAAGGTAATGCTTTTGGCCTATATATTCTTGACAGAAATGTCCAAAAAACGTCATCTTTATTAACATACTTATTTTGCGTTGAAGATAAAAGCTATTCCATCTACATGACTTATATCTCGCTACTTCTACTTTTATTTCTCTATTCATCACTCTAAGCATCACTCTTAATTCTTCAGTACCTAAACTAAGTTTTTTCTTTCGATAATACATATTTCTTACTCTTCTTAATTCTTTCAATTTTACTAATATATGGCTCGGTAGAGATGGCCTATATTTTTCTTTATCCTTCCATTGAGTTACACGACTCCTAAGCGCAGACAAAAAACGGATATAATCCTTATACCATTCGTCTGATGACACTTCTTTTTGTCGCTCTAACCAAAAATCTTGCAATAGATATAACAATGTTTCATAATCCTTTCAGTTTACATGCGGAAAACAAACAAAGAGCGTCTGTTGAATAAACAATAGGCCAGTAATCACTAGTACCGAAATTTACTGTTTCACCTCTACAAGTCATTATGTCAGAGAAAGTTAAATCGATATTACGCAAAGAACGTTTAGAAGAATTAAAAGAGTTTTTAATATATATTAAATTAGTTTTGCTTAACCAATCCTCTAAAACTGCGCCACGCTTGTCTGTCAGCGGACTACCCCACTGTACAACTGACGCATTAAGATCTCCTGATAGAATAGTATTTTTAATAAGAAAAGGTTTTAAATCATTTAGATCTCTTTTCTGGCATTTTGGCCAATATACACCGGTTATTCTTATCGATTCTGAAAAACCTTCTACATCTACTATAACTGTATTTGGTAAATTGATTTCTACTTTAACTGCCTTAAGATGCTTCGCTATTGCAACACATACTCCACCACTGTGGTTTGTACCGGGCTGATGAAAAATGTTAAAATCGGGAAGTTTAAAGCTATCCTACAGGGATCCGACCTCAGTAAAAACGCACAGCGAAGCGTCCACTCTATGGATTAGGTCTAAAACTTCTAAAGCCCGGGTTTTCCATCCTTCCACATTGTACAGACAAAACTTTACTGGTATTGTTAGGTGCCTATTCATCAAATTACCTGGTATTACGCCATATCGTTCCCAGTTATCCAAAAGAGAGTCTAGAGACAAACGAGAAAACCACTCATACAAATCCTTCCTATCACTGAGTCTGGAAAATTACAATATGTCATTCTCTTACGAGCGTTCATCAGTTGCGCTTCTATTGTAACACTGACAAAACTTGAAGCGTTTGGGTTCATTTACATAGTGGGTCTCACTTATTATAGTCAACCAGTTGACTATAGTCATCATGATCTTTGTTATTATTAATGTTATCATTCGGATTATTTAATGCAGTTATGATAGGCGTTGATTGCTGCTGAATCACTAATTTCCGTGTGTCTACACTGCTAAAGTCTTCTGTAATTCGCGTATGCTGCTTGAGTAAGTCATTACCATAATCGTCCAAAGCCCTTAAAACACTTTCTTTCTCTCGTTCCTCTTGTATTAGGCTAATAAGGGGTTTAATCACTTTATTCATCATTTTGGATAACGCTGACAGAGTAGATTGTATCACTATTTTATTCAAATGAGTATTTGCTGTGTTAATTTCAATCACTTGCTGTTGAATATTTAATTTGTCGTTAATTTGTTTAAAATTTTGCTTAATGTGATTCATTTGCTGTAAATAGTTCATTATGTTCTATTGATCACTATTATTATTCTGTATATTCCATGGGTTAGACTTGATTTTATCAGTATTCATTACTGGGAAATCATTATTGTTATAACGAAATGTAGTCGGTTGATCCTGTTGCTGTGGTATTTCACGACGGTGTAATTTACCTTCACAAATTGCCATATTAACAGCTTTATTTAATTCTGTACGATACCGACGAATAACATCACATCTTGGATCTAGTGAGTGATGCTCCAGCTGACAATTAGCACATTTTAGAACATTAGAACACTGATGATTTAGACCAAAATTACCTAAACATATTCGACATCTTTGCGTTAGTATTATACATACATCTCTCAAATGGCCCAAACCCCAACATTTAGTACAATATGTCATTTTGTTTGCTGCTTTGTATGTTGTGATATATGAATATTCAGCGTCCGTATTCGCCTTATTCACCGATGCCATTTCGTTTCCAGTAAAAATCTATTCTCATTTACAAAAGAAAATGATCTAATGTTTTATGTAAAAAACATTAGATCATTTTCTTTTGTAAAATACAATTTGTGTAAATACAAATCCTTCCTATCACTGAGTCTGGGAAATTACAATATGTCATTCTCTTACGAGCGTTCATCAGTTGCGCTTCTATTGTAACACTGACAAAACTTGAAGCGTTAAATGAATTTTTGATCATCTCTTTAGTCGACTGAGTCATGAATCTATATTCATCGGCTGTTGTTCTATCAGCTATAAATCACAAAAAAACATTTTCCAGAAACAACATCGAGAACCTATGTAAACAAAAATGTTGTTGTAGAAATTTTATACGGCATATGACATTTTAGTTTAATTACGGATCATTCATGTCATCTTCATCTGAGATTTCAGAAACTGGGAGCAAACAAATAACGTGAGTTAGTACACTGTCTCTTGAGCACCACTGAACTCTTGTACAGTTTTTTGTAAAAGTAAACGTATTGAGTAACTTTCCTCTAGTTTATTATCATCATTATTATTAACATTAAAATAATTATCTAAAATTAAATAGCTGGATTTTGCAAATATTCACTCCAAAGTTCCTGTAATGACTTTCCTACAAAAACATTCCACGATTGTTCACTATACGAATTTGATCTCAAGGCTTGATCCAATTGTTTTACAATGTCTCGATTTTTCGACCGTTCTAACCAAACTAAAAATCGGGCTGTAACCCGGTAGGAATCTGTATATTTTTGATCGGAATTAAAATTGGGCAGTTGCCAACCGCCTTTTTCATTGTTAACTCCCCATTTGTATCGTGCCCAATCAGCAATACCTTCAACAAGCCAATTTGGATCATATGTTGGATAATTTTGAACAACATGAGCAAATTCATGCGTCACGGCATCATAATCTTCTGGATTATTACGAATAAATTCAGCACCCAACACGATATTTGACCCACTTGTAGCTGCAGCACCTTTATAATTTGGATCAACAGTGAGACGAACATTTCGTTGATTTTGACCAAAGTAGTTGTTCATTTCGGGCATCACTTTAAAATAGGTGTTTATGAGATGCTGACGAGTTTCATCCGAAAAACTATCGTCTTTATTGTCAATAGTTAATTTGTAACCATTCGATGTATATTCAACCACATTTCCAGTTAAACAATATGGTAAAATACCGAACAGTACGATTGAGATTACTACAAACATTTTTGAGAAAGATATTTGTTATGCTCATATTTATACTGTTTCTATAGGAAAGAAAAAATATTTTCCGTCCGTCTATACTGTTTAATAACAATACCGGATTATATTACCGGTTTCGACTAGCAAATATAACTACGCAAACAAGTATTTTTCTTACGTCTTACGTTTAAATCATTACGTTTGATTTTGCCCTTCTTTCGAAATCGTTTCGGTCGGATGTTGACGAGTAAACCTCGAAAGAAAATTAACTTTGTTCGGCGTAAGAATAATTCTTTGCTTTCAGCTTTAATCATACTCTTTAAAAATCCGTTAAATTGCTGATACTGTACTTCAAAAAGCAGAAAATAGCGAAATATAAGCACAGTTCACTGTAAAATTAACCAAGCTTGTTAAGTCCCATCTAATCTCACTGTTGTTGTTTTAAGCATTCGTTTTTACTCATTCTGCTGAACACTTCCTAGGTGTTATCTCGACTCTTTTTTGCCAGTTGGATCTAAAGATGGGCACCATATAATTCAATTCACATAAAAAACGTTTTTTTACTTAACAAGTCTAAAAATACTTTATAACAAATGTTTATTACATTTCAAATACGTTAACAAAGTTAGATTCTCTCTCTCTCTCTGATAGTATATAACAAATATGTTTAACATCCTCATAGTAATGTAAAGTTGCACGTGATTGACTCGAAAGTGACTCGAGTCAGTTTATCAAGATTCTCGAGTCTTTCGTCTCGAGTTCGAGTTCGAGTCCGAGTTACAGAAAAATGTGACTCGAGTCGACTCGGACTCGCCTATCTCTGGCTTATGAAGGACCTTTTCCAACTGCCTAATGGCCTAGTGGGTTATAGATTATCGATCACGCCAGTTTCGAATATCCATATGAGACGGACCGCTAGACCTCTAGAGTGGTTTCTGGAAAACTGGTTTCCCAAAAACATCGAAAAGTCCATAAAATTTTCTCTTAATAGATCACGATTGTAGTCCACGAGATTCTGATCAACCTGAGACAGCTCCCACCTCTACATGACCTTTCTTTGTAAAATTATAGAATTTACAAGAAAAGCCCTAAATGTTCATCGTCAGCTTAAGGGTACCCTCCTCTCTTTTTTGCAGAAAACTTTTCATTTTCAGCTGAACGTAGTCTAAAGTAGAGGAATGTCTGGAATGTCTATAAAATGAGACCACACCCGGCTCTCCATGACCTTCCATGTAAAAATGATAAAGTTTTTAATTTCTTCCTTCAAAGTCAATTTTAGGTTCGTAAAATTTTCTCTTCTTTCCTACATATTCTAAATTTTCTGTTGTACGCAGCATGACAAAAGAAAGTGTGCTCTTCAAAATAGAATTTTCCGATGAATTTTCGTGGCGATATAAGCATCGCTGCAAATGCCCTGAAAAACAGCGCTCTGTGTGCAATATAGGTTTTCTCACCGTGCGTTTTGTCGATAGGCCCTTCAATCAGGCCACATTATAACCACTCGAAAAAATGATCCGATCGAGCTGAAAATTATATCACAGGTACTTCAGACCCTATCTCAGATTCGTTTTTTTTAAAGCGTTTTCGAGTTCAGCTTTCGGCGTGAAGAGGTTTTTAATATGAAAAAACCGGTTTTTTATATGGAACTTTTAGTATTTTTCAAATATCTCGAGAAGAAAAGATTATTTTTTTGAAAAGAATAAATACGGACCTGAGATAGGATCTGAAGTATCTGTGGTAAAATTACTAATACTACAGATACTAATAACGTTAAGTTGTTACAACGAGATCGATTCGAGACGAAATTTATCGTGTCAGTAAAAAATATGTTTTGTTTGTAAACCTAAGCTTTCACTAAATTCATACACAAGAACATACTTTATCAAAACTTTTTGAATCCTATGAATATATATAGAAAAGCACGGTCGGCTAGAGAAGTGTAGTACGTTTGGACGTCTGATTGAATTAAAAAATCAGAAGACATTTTTTTATCATAAAGTGTTTTCCTGCAACATTCATGGGAGTTAAGTTTTTATTGTACTCTTGGCTGTTGTACGTATCATTGTTTAATAGCTTGTACCACATCCAGTTAACTTATTTATTGATACATGGTGAAGGAGGTAGACAATGAAAACAGTCGAATAATTTCTAGTAAATAATTGAACGTAAAACTTTTTTTTCTTTGATACGTTTCCATTCTTCGTCAGGAAAACGAATATCATACAAACCCTAAAATAGAAAAAAACCTTTAGGTGATAATATTTATTTAGAGCATAACTCATTTGACCCTAACCTGATGTAATGATAGTCCAGCATCTTGCACAGGAAGTATCCAAGCGTCTTCCTGATCTGATTCATTATGATGAGAATGCCAGAGACCCAATGGAGTTGAGAATGCTTCACCCGATTTCCATTCCACTTTAGTTGGATCAACTATATTTCCATTTTCATCTAATTCTTCGCCAATCAGTGTATAACATTTACCAGATGGAGCATATGTCACCAAATCTAATGCCACAGCGTTATGTCTAGAAAAATATTAAAACATAGTTAGTCCGTGAAAAGTTCTAATGATTTCGACAAGATATATGTGAATAAAACGTATGGCTATTGTCCTGCCATAGAAGCCAATTTAAAGCGAAATCTGTCTCCGATATTTTTAGGTTACTTTCAATCGGAGTTTCATAGAAAAAATATTTGTGTACACAGACATTCTGCGTTAGGTATCTGTGCGTTACTTTTTGCTGTTTTTATTGATCTCATAATACTTGAACAGAAGGTGGAGAATTTTTCACTGAGCTTCGTATGGATTTTGACGAGCACACTTTTAGCTAGAAAATAAGACGTCTTCCAGCTCTTTTCACGCTATTTTCTGTAAATTCTATAAATGGAACAAAACGACAAAAATGGTAACGCACAGACATTTGGTTGATCGTCAGACGGAATGGGTGTGCAAATTTCTCATTATGGCAGAGTCTTAGAAATCTCGTAGCCAGTTGAAGAGTTGTTTCTGTAAAAATAACATATAATAAACCAAGACACAGCTTAGTTCATCATGTTGACTTACGTAGTTTTTCGACTCGTTCACATGGCATCTCAAGGTTCATGTTCACATTTTATTAGTCAAATGCATTCATATTCCTGATTTTATGAACTAGAGATAGGATAAAACGTCAATGAAAAACTGTACAAAGTGGTATATCTCGTCCTTAGTAACCAGTTGAACATGGGAAAAAGTTTTTTGTATCAACTGCTATCGGGCGTCGAAGACGAACAGAAATTGAGGAAAATGACCGTGACCTGACATAGATTTGAGTAAATTTCAAAAGAAGAATTTTTCTTTACTACTGGTTTCTAGCAATACACTTGGCGCTTCCAGGTCCAATATACGATTTCTCGATGATTAAGCTGAACTATTGACTAACAAACACTTAGCTTTTTTGTACACTAAATGTTGAAGAATTCGCTGAAATACCAAATTCAGATCTTTTTTAAATACGGCAAAAGACAATCAACACTTTCGAGATGCTGTTAGTATTTATTAAAAACCTTTATTGTTCCTCTCCATGAAAGATAACACAACTTATTTCAAAAAATAATACCTTTGCTCAAATTGTCCGTCTAGTTCTCATGTTTTAAAGTTCTGTCTTTCTTTTATAAAACTTTCATTGTCACATACTCTTATAATTGCTAACATACTTTAGACTTTGGTCTTAAACTTTTTTACTGTTCTGAAGAAAAGTGAGTTTTAGAGAGTACGTATCTTGCCTAATTTCTCCATTCGGAAAGACTATTTTTTCCATAGCATATCCTAGACAACAAAAGTCTTTCACAATCGTAAATCTGAATGAAATCCTTCTAAATAGAGGTGCTAACCCCTTCTTACACTAAAATTTGATTCCTATCAAATATTCGATTTGTTCAGTTAACGACCTCAATTTTTCGCTCTTTTTCAAAAATTTATTGCAATAAAGCTACAAACTAATCTAAAATGGCAACTAGATAATCAAGCAGATTAAACATTTTCCTACAAACTGAAAAGTATCTCGGTTCTGAACGTTGATTCGTTATGAAAACCTTTTGACCTTTTTTTGTCACAATGTCACAGTTTTTCTGGATTTCCTTTCATTAATAAAGATTAATTAGAATAGTTCCTTAACAAGCTATCACATCTTGTAGAGCAAATAATTTTCTACAAACTGGTATACTTGTTCAATTTTTGCCAGCTCGTCTTCACTCTTTTAGACACGCTTTTCAGATAGCCCCAAAATCGATCTTTTGGGCTGTTTGTATAACAGCTGTATTTTCATAACGAATCAATGTTCAGAGCGAAGACACTTTTCATTTGGTAGAGAAATATTTAATCCACTTAATTATCTAGTTACCGTTTTAGATTAGTTTGTAACTTTGTTGCAATAATTTTTTGAAAATGAGCGTAAAAAGAGGATCGTTAGCTGGACAAGCCGTATTAAACATGAAATTTTCTCCGTTTGGTTGTCGATCTAAAAGAGAGACTGGCTTTGGGATTTTTGTTTCCTTCTCCATATAAAAGTGAGATACACCGTCAAATTCATTCCAATTTCTTAGATGATTTAAGAATGTTTGTGAGAAACTGTCTAACATCCTACTATTTCAATACAGACATGTCATTACAACTAAAGATGAATTACCTGTGTGGTTTTTGCATTGATTTTGCCGGCAATACATTCATTAATGCCCATAAAACATGTGTTAAACTTTTTGTTTCCTGTGTATTCGGATTTCCCACCAGTGCCCCTAAACGATTTCGATGTTCTGCTCCCAGTTGTTCTCGAATACTAGCAACTTTTTCTTTTAATACTTTGGCTCGAAATACTGTTGTTGTAAATGCTTGACCATTTGGTACAACGTTTAAATATCGAAGTAGTGGACCATCATGTACATAATACAAAGCGGCACTCTGCTCTAATTGATCATTGGAAACAGAATGAACAATTGCTTCGCCACCTGTGTAGGGTATAACCATCAGATCACCTTCATTCCATATGATCTCACCATTATCTTTCAATGACGTTTTACCTTGACCACGAATCACATACAGAGCCATCGATGTTACTTTTACATTTTGTTCAAAATGATCACCAGAATTAATCCGTAAATAGCCAGCCAACAGATTTTGACTACTAGCAGGATAATCAAGATCGATATGTTTTGATACTGAAGACGCATCATAAAAGAAGGAAAAATACCATTTAACGTTTCGTTTAATTATAGACTAATACGATGAAGTTTTAAACTGACTTATATTAGAACTATAATGGAAAACTGTACGTTCTAATACAGCAATATTTTGCATAGACCAAACATAAGTTAACCATGAAATAATTGTGATACTCTAACGCGCATATAAACAAAAGAAAAATTTGATGCGTGCACCTTAGCTAAATACTGTTGAATGCGTGAAAATGCGTTATTTTTCGAACTTATATGAGACTTGAAATTAATTCTAATGCACTCAAATCGTAAAGCGTTCGAACTCAATAAAAATTGAACAAATTAGCTTCCTGGATGCGTTTACACTAGTTGGAATAATACTTCGGATCAAAATGTAATTTTAACGCATTATAGTGCATTTTTCATTTTCAGGCAGGTTTTTATTCCACCGATGGATTCCAAGGTCGACCTAGCTATGATTTAGTAGATACTGTTCACCAGCACCATTATGGTAGACCAGTGTCTTACACATATATGAGTGATTTGCAATCTCAGTGTACAGTTTTGAAAAACATTTTCTTTCTGCGAATTAAAGAAAATCTAAATCGTACAGATTGTGATACTAACGAGCGAACCCCTCGAAGTGATTAAACGCTTTTTTGCTCGGAATCTAGTGGGTT
>CAJNOQ010007418.1:0-12313 GCA_905250885.1 Didymodactylos carnosus
TTCAAACAAACCTACGACTAGAATTTGACAGTGATCCTGATAACCGCATGGTTTATATGATTGTCGCTGAAGTAGCTGCAACATCTACACATAGTCGGCATATGATTGTACAAGTTATATACAAGAAAGAAATGGTATTTGATCAAAACAAATGCGATGTATGCTGGAATTAAATGCCATTATTTGACCTATTTCCGAATAGCCTACTAACCGGTGGTGTTCGAAGTATACTTTTGATTTATAACACCGATTTGTTTTACGGTATCGCAATAAGTTCCACTAAATCTCCACGGTTAATCGTTTGCTCACAATTTGATCGTATTATGGCCATGTCACTCACTCGAACTGCCCTATTTTCTGATGATTGACCACTGGCAGGCATTTTGTCCTTACGAAATTCATATTCACCTTTGCAATCTAACTCTTTATTCGTCGATAAAATCCATAAATTGGGTTCTAAATGTCTGCTATGAGGAAAATTTAAAGATATTTCTTCTGTTTCACAAGCAGTTTTCCCTTTTTATAATGGATAATGATGCATGTCGTTGCTACTTATTATTTCAAATAAATATTTATTTATCATTGTGTTGTATTTTAGTACACGTTCCCTGCAAAACGTGACTGGGCCACGAATACAATTGCCATCATTAGGTTCGTTCTCGCTATTTCGGCCGTGTTGAGTGCCATATTTATAATAATAGTAACCGTCCTCTGATAATCTGAAGATCTCCGGCAAGTTCTTTGTTTGTCATGCTTTCTGCTTTGCAGGTGTAAACTGGGGTATATTCACCAATCTAACAAAAATATGTTTCATTTTCTACCTTAAAGAGCGATTCACGGCTTTTGTGGATTATATAAAAAATGTAAATTTATGAAAACATACCTATATAAGCGTACTTGGTTTCGAGCCATAGATTTTGGACTTATAAAATAATTAGTAACGATAAAATTTCCAATATGTTTTGGATCAATGGGTCTTGTGCATATTTATTATAATTTTTCATTTGCTTAAGTGTATCGTTGTCCAAATTTTTCAATTCTGCCTCACTGTCATATATTGGGATGAACCGTTCAATCAAGAGACGATTAGCTAATCCAGATCTTGTCATATTCTGATATTTGATGGACAGTTGTTGTTTAACAGAATCAACCACAATATTAACCCTCCGCAGCCGTCCTCATTTTACGGCTTCATAGCTGTCCACGAATCCGGTTGGACCCGTCGAAGGAATAAAAAAATTCAATTTTTTTCGTGCATTAAAGGTTCTCATCATACTATATAACCGTGGGTATGCTATCAACTGTAGCGGTATATACAAACATGAGCGATTTCTCGATTTTTTGGTAGAATCGGAATCGTTAGAAATAATTGTTAGAGTCATACATGTGATTACTTCGGCGTATCCTGATAAATATGTATTCATACGTCAGGACATGCAACGTTTTGAAATCAAAATGATTGAGAAATTCCTCCAATATATGTCCGTTTATTCTTGTTCTATCGATAAAATGACATCAAAGTTTTTTCATAAATTTGTTATGCTTTGCGCACATATAGCTAGTGTTTTTCTTTCGGTTCATATTCACTCTTTCGCACTGCCATATTACCACATAAATCGCAGATAACTTCAGTTGTTCTGTTGGAATGAGAAGTACAAACATTTTTTCGACAAATGTCGCACACTTGGCGAACCTTTCGTCCAGGATTGGACGAACATAGATGACATCGCTTCTTTGAATTTTTTAAATCAGTAACCATGTCGATATTATCACTCATTATATCTTCTGTTTTGAACTAATAACCAACAGACTGTAAAGCGAGCTGTTCTTTTGGCATAAGACGCGGTTATTGAGCACAACGTTCATTGTGCCCATGTGCCAAAGCTTTACTCAATTGTATCAAGAAGATCCGACGGACGTCGTTTCGTCTAGAATTCCAATCGGGATTCTGAGACAGCCAGATCGTCATTGCATTGGTGCCAGCAATATCAATCAAATTGAAAAATACCGTCATAGGCCATCGACGAGAAATGCGACGAACGGTGTAGTTTTCAATGCACCGATCGACAGCGTCAACTCCACTCTTGGTTTGATTATAATCGTGGATTGCACATGGAAATTTTTTTTCATCGTCCATTATCTCGGGAATAATATGCGTTGTTAACAATAAAATAATCGGCTTCTTTTTTTCCTTGGCTTGGTAGGACAAGAGCATGTTTCGTCCCGAGAAAATAGAACCAAGATGAGTACAGCTCGCGTCGGACGACTTTTAATTCATTTGGGACGAAAGAACGTTTGTGATCAACAACACCAATTTATGTCATTTTCCGATCCAAAAGAGCTTCGGCTAATTTAATATCGGTAAAATAACGATCAAATGTGACAGTGCGACCTTGTTTCACATTATTCGACAACGGGTCTACCGATCGAAGAGTTACGTTAGCAGCCAGATTTTTCTGCACAATATTGTTGATCTTTCCAGTGTACAACTCAAGTCATAAGATGAATCGGCTAACAACGTCGCATATAGCCCAAAATTTGAGGCCGTATTTGGCAGGTTTCTTTGGCATATGTTGCACGAAACCACAGCGGCCACAGAAACCAGTTGTTCGTCGACGGTTATATTCTCACCAGGCACAAAATGACGAGATAATTCTTTCGTAAAACGTTCGAAAATAAATCTGATTGGAGCGAGACGATCAGAGTTGTCACGGCGATCATCAAATCTTAGCAACTGCAAAAGTGCAAATTTTTTTTCAAAACTTATTTGGTTGAAATTAAAAGTCTATCTAATTATCAATGGTCCTCAGTCACCAGAAAAGAGTTCAAGTCAAATCGGTCCACAAGAAGAAAAGCAAGGTGATCCGCACTTTGACTCCGGCAAAATTTGCTAAAGTCCATGACCTCGATCGAATTTCGTTCTAAAACAATAGCGATCAATTGTCGTATGAACAAAAGAAAAAACGAACGTCAAGGCGCTTCGTTGCCAAAAGTTCAACATACTTCATTATAATATCTTCGAAGGAAAGGAAGAGTGAGATTCAAGTCCCGTCTGAGCCGTAGTATATGGAAATTTGCAAATGGTGTTGAAACATAGAGTTCAGCAGCTGATAACATCCATTTTGTTTTCGTGTTTTGATAATCTCGTATATTTTGCTTTATGATGTACACCATGGTAAACTGAAACCTTAAACTCATTTTTCTCACGGATACATGTCCCAAAGTGCTTTCTACCAAACACCAAAAGCCGCGAGTCGTTATCTGTTTTTGATCAAGTGTTATTCGATAAAGATCGGCGACTACTCCATTGTAAAATTGATAGTTTCTAGAATTCTGGTTTATAATTGAAATTTTTCAGGTTTATTAGCATGTGACAAAAAAGGATAAGATACTTATTAATCACAAATCATACAGTGAAATAGGTTGATACTGTTAGGTGTGCTACACTTAGTAAGAGTTGTCACACACAAAGTTAAGTTAATATCTTGATGTCTCAGGTATCTTTGACCGACCTTGATTATGATAATCATTCTTCTTGACACACAGTTAAAGTGAATAGCAGTCATAGTACCTTGATATCCATGAGTGAATTTACGTTTGCACAGTATTGTTAAAGAACCGTTGGTCAGTGGATGAACTCATGGTAGATTCATATTTGTCTTTGTACTTTAGGCGTTCAATAAACAGTTTCATTTGCGTTTTGAGCTGGATTCAGCTGTCTCAGTTCTACTGCTTTTTGGAAATGTTCTAATGTGACTATATCATTATTTTCTATGGCGAATATTAGTCCAATGTTAAATTCACATACGGTCATTTCTGATTGATTATTTAGATGAGAAGCCATTTTTAAAGCATTTTCATAACTGCTTAATGCCAGTGCGTATTCACCAATACGATGGTAGATTGATCCCATGTTAATATTTGCTCGAACGATGTCTACATGAGACACATTACAATATTTTTGATTATATAACTTCAATAAATCTTTATAATAATTTAACGCCTTAGTGAAGTCAGTTGCTGCTGTAGACTGGAACTTTGCTGGGAAGATCAGATACTTGGGCCATCCGGCTTCGATCATCAGTATCATTTCTTGGGTGCTGATCACTATCACATGCTATAAATGAACTAGAGATTGTTGGATTAGTAAAAAGTACAGTGGTATTGTTCGAAGCTGTATTAAGGCTTAAATTCTCAAATTTTGATGTAACATCGGAAGTTGAATGTGTTCGTTTTTCAATTCGACATCGAGATCGCCCATTGTGCTTCTTTAATTTAAATTTCGACATTTCCGGTGTATAGTGCTATATCTAATGGACGAGGACATTGCTTATCACCGCCATTGGAATCTGCCCCGCATTCATCAATTAGATGATTTGTTAAAGCAACGTTATTTCGTGTAAGATGTTTCGCACAAAGGACATCCTCTGGGAAGCGAGAAGAAGGGTTTGCAATTACATAACACTTGAGCATGAAGGTACAGAGTGAGAAAGAGAAAACGAGTAAATGTAGAAGAGCCGTTGCAGTAATAAAATGAGCAGAAAAAAAGAAAAACTTTCTATCAGATAAAATGAAAATATAAGAGTTTTCCTTTCGTAATGGCGATAATTTCAGTAAAAAAATAAGCGTTACTTGCCATTTATAATTGAATAAAATAAATATTTAATTAAAATGAGCACAAATATAAATTTTATTCAATTACAAATGGCATATCTAGTGGCCGCTGTTGTTCTTAGTTTTTTACTGAAAACAGAGATTAGATTTCGATCGACATGAAAGTCGCATAACTCTGCTACCGAAGTGGCAGTGCGTTACCATTTTTCATCCTTTTGTTTAGCTTATAATATTCGGAGAGAATATGACAGAATCTTGGAAAACGTGTTGTTTCGTAGAACATAGTGTGCTCTTCAACATATAGTCTTTGTTAAATTCGAAATAATCAATTAGTTTTTGTGTTATATTTAAAATACAAAGAATCCCAAAAACTCTTTAATTCTTTTAATGACTTTTGGTATTTCGATTGTGGTTGAAAAACGTATGATTATTTCGAATTCAACCATGGCTATATTTTGGAGAGCACACTTTGTTATAATGTATTATACTTTTTTCTGATATATCCGATAAAATCCACATCTTTCGAATTTTTTACACCCTCCTATAAAGAAAAGTCCGGAGATGTACGTAAATAATTTATGCAAATCTTTGCTTTAGTAGGATCTAAAACTCTACAGTATTTGTCAGATCGAGTGCATCAGTTGTTTCTGTACTATCAATTTAAATTCAGATAAAAGGAGTAGTAACATTAAAATCAGCTTTTAACCCTCATTGCTTTTCATTCCTTTTAAATGAAATATGAAATAGTTCGACTTTAAAATCGCGTAACTCTGCTACCGGAGTGGTAGCACGTTATCGTTTTTCACCCTTTTGTTTATCTTATAATATTCGGAGAAAATACGATAGAATCTTGGAAAACGTGTTGTTTTGTAGAACAAAGTGTGTGAACATATAGTTCTGGTTGAATTCGGAATAGTCAGACATTTTTCAGCCACAATCGAACTACTCAAAAGTTCTTAAAAAAATTATATCATAAAAACAATTTTTCTCTTTCGCTTCTCTCTTCTTCACGTGACGCTAGACAATTACATATACGTTAACTATCGATAGAGTCAGCAATATTAGAAAGCCTTGCCCACCACGGACTTCTACATCATAATATATATATTATATCAAACAATTTGGGAAAAATTCAGACAACTTTTTTTATAATTCTGCGAGAAGGATTCGACTAGTGTCACTTGTAAATCAAAAGATGACGTAAGGGCACCTCCATCTTTTTTGAAAAAAATTTCGGATTTTGAGCTAAGCATAGCCTGATGTAGAGGAAAGTGTGGACTACGAAATGAGACCACTCCCAGTATGCCACGATCTTCCTTCAAAAGCTATGCAGTTTTGAAGTTTTTCCTTCAGAGCCTAAATGTTTTAGTCTCATAAACTTTTCTCTCCTTTTCTGTACATTCAACGTTTTTCTTACCCATAGTCTGATAAAAGAAAGTGTTTTCTTCGCAATAAGACGTTTTCCAAAGTTTTCTGATGAGTTTTCGTGGGATATAAGCATCACAGCAAACGCCCTGAAAAAAGTTGCCTATGTACAAAATGCGTTTTTTCTCGAAAATTACTTTTTCCTACCGAGCTTCATTGTGTCACATTACGACCCCCCTTAAATTTCATCCGATGGATTTAAAATTTTTTCTAGAGGTACACAAGGTCATAGCGCAGAGGTTTAATTTTGGAAGTTTTTTTTAGACCTTTCTTTACCGAGCTATAAGGTTTCTAAATTTGAATAACTTGATTTTTGAGACGTTTTTCAGTATCTTTCCTATAACTCGATCAGGAAAGGTCTTAAAAAATTTCCAAAAATCTACCTCTGCGCTATGACCTTGAGAGCCTCTGACAAAATTTTTAACTCGATCGGATGAAACCTAAGAGGGGTCGTAATGCGGTCCAGTGAAAAACCGAGTTTTTTGGAAAACTGGTGAACGGCAATAAACTTGAAACAAAAACGAAAAAGTGCTCCATTGAGTTTTCAATCAGTTCTCAAATATGAAGTCTTGGTGAGTTTTAGTTTTTATTTCGCAGCATTTCTATGGAAAGCCTAAAATGAGGGTAGAGGTGCCCTTAAATATGACTGAGCATTTGTTGCGCTATCCTACTTCTACTTACATTACTTTTCATCTTGTCTTTCAATTTCCATAGGACGTAAGAAAGGGAGATAGACGAGTAAAGAAAAAAGATCTTAATCTTTACAAAAATGTACAAAACAAGTCAAATAGTAAATGTAATGCAAAAAGAGCCCTAAGTACGTTAGTCAAGCCCCTTGAATCATACATCAAAAGAACCACTGCCTCAAGGGCTACAAAGTTATATGTTTAGATTTCTTCACTTCATCTCTTTTGCGGAGAAAATTAACTTTCTTTTTTGCCATAGGTGATATTCATGTATCACTCACGTGATACATGAATATCGCCAACTATCCCGTTTTGTTGTATTTTTAATTCTCTATTTAACCACGTTTGAATCAAGTCTCTATCATTTACCCTTGCCGAGTTGTATCAAATTTAAAAAAAGTTAAATATTTGAAATTTTATAAATTTAATTTTGAGTAAGGGACTCGATTTTTTTTCAAAATGTTCAAAATTCGATGCTGAATCCGAATATGCGCTTCAAAAGCTTTTTGAGTCGTATGGATTTTCTCAAAACTCATTTTAATCAGTTCTGGTAGGTCAAAAACCTCGGTTTTCTAGAAACCCTATTTCCAAGGATTTTGGAGAAAAGTTTCTAGAGAGTAAAAGAAAGAAGACGTTAAGAAACCCTTAAGACCTGAGTTTCAATCGATTTTGTGTGGTGGTTGCTGAGATAAGATTCTGATGTAACACGCCTGTTGAGAGCATTTTTTAAACGACACGAACATCGAGCGATATACTGTTTCCGGGAAAGAAAGGAAAAGGGTGAAATCAAAATTTTCCAACAGAAACACTGACTGAATACCGCCAAAAATTGCGCAATTTCGTCAACAACAGTGTGTACATATACAGCTGATCAGTGAAGGAAGATTAACAGAATGACCATGCCACTATTAATCTCTTCCTTTCTCTTATTCCTTTTTCGAAAATATAAACGATAGAGTACAATGACATCATCAACATAGTTACTACGTAGTTTGAATCACGTATATTAGTCTGTCTTTTTTTCCTGCTCTCTTTCACTCTCGTACTAATAACTTTTACTTTTTTTCTAAGTTGGAAAAAACAGCATATACGCACAACCTTGAAGCAGAACCTGAGAAAGAAAAGAATAAACACTACAAGCATAAGTATAAATACTATTCAGTTACAACAGAACAGTTGCGTCTACTCTCATTACTTCTTCGTCCCTCAGTAAATTCAATGGAAGGAAGTAAAAAGTTATCGTTATGGAGAAAGCGGAAAGCTGTTTTCACTGTAATAGCTGTATTAAAACGATTAAAAAGAAGCCGTCTGCCGGCAGATACGAAAGGTAATCTGGCAGTTTCCTCCTCTTACTCCGAACATCATCATTTGGAAACATATCAACTTCTATGGCTTACCGATGATGAAAATGTTGTTGTTGTTGCTCAATCAGCGCAATCACAGCAGCAATCTTTTAACTTAAAACAAAGACTTCGACATATAATACATGAAGTGAAATTATTTAACTATAGTCAAGAGTGCGAAGAGTATATTCAAACTTTATCGTCGTCATTGGAAAATAAAGATGAGCAAAAGATAGTTTTGCTTTTAACAGAGAAATTCAGTTGTACAACTTTGATAGAACGACTGCACAATCTACGTCAAATAAGTGCATTCTATATCTACAATTGTTTGAATGTCGTTTCCGGCCGTGGGCAAACAAAAAACGAATGGTTCGATCAATATCAGAAAGTAATATTTCTTTCCTTCTCAATCATACGTGCGCTGCTGCTCTTACCGCGTGAACTCTGCTCTGTTTCTCTAGGTAAAAGGTGTGTTTGCAAAGTCAGAAGAAAACCAATTAGTTAATCAATTGAAAGTTGACCAATGTCTACGTGAGAAAATTGATCTTGATTCAATTGGTATAACTGTTTACAATCGCAGCAGTCAGTGTGATGGTACTGAACTTGAACAGAGAAATGCAATGTTTATGTACTTACAATTGTTTCATGAGATTATACTTCGTGTTAGATCATCAAATCCACAGCAATTAAAGAATGATCTCGTTAACTTTCTCAAAGAAAGATACAACGATAACGAAGAACAGTTAGCAATTATTAATGAGTTTGAAGTGAATTATGAACCGAAGAAAGCTATTTGGTGTTACACAAGAGAATCTTGCCTCTATCGTATTTTAAATAAAGCCTTACGTTCACTTGACTTCACTGTCCTCTTACCCTTTCGTTTCTTCATCGTCGACCTACACAAGCAACTGACCTTCGAACATGAACAACAACAACAACAGCAGCAGAACCTTCGTCTACTCTACCGCGGACAATCAATTAAAATTGAAGAATTAACTTTATTACGTGAAAATATAGATAAACTTATCGGTTTCAATAGTTTTCTATCTACAACAACAAATCGTAGAACAGCAAAGTTCTATGCTGAAGCAAGTACAATGATAGCCGAGGATCTCTATCGTATTCTCTTTGAATTTGAGATTGATAGTAGCAACCAACAGAAAAAGAAGTTTTTCAAGCCATTTGCTAACATTACACATTTAAGTCACTTTCATGACGTAGAAGATGAAGTTTTAATCTCTCTAGGAAGTATCTTTCAAATTAAACACGTAGAATTTGATGACAGACACTCGATGTGGCTAGCAAAATTAAAATTCTGTTCTGATGATGACTATGCACTGAAGGAAGTACTTGACTATGAAAAACAGAGATTACCAAAGACATCAACGACTCTCTTTAGTTTGCTGCGAATGTTAATTAATATGGGTGAATATCAGAAGGCAAAAGCAATCTGTAAACAGTTGTTTAATGAATCATTGGAGAATAATGATGATATTCAAGAAGAAAATTGTTACTTTTATTTTGGTGAAATTACACGTTTGGAAGGTGGTTATGACGGCAGTTACGATGTATCATTGGAAAACTATTTAAAATGTCTTGAAATGGAGAAGAAAGAACAAGATCAAGCAGCTAAAACATCTAAGAAGAATAACGACGAATGGGTTGCAATGCTCTGTTCGTCAATAGCAGAAGTTTACTTTAGAAAAAAACAGTATGATCTATCGTTAGACTATTTAAAGCAAGCGTTAACTCTGCTTCCCGAACAACATCGTTGTCGTGCACGTATCTATTTAGTAATGGCTGATGTTTATATGGAAAAAAGTGAGTATAACCTTAGTTTAACACTTCAAAGTAAAGCCCTCGAAATACAAAGAGAAAACGCACCAAAAGAACATAGTGATATTGGACGAACTTATAATAATATGGGTTTTGTTCATGAAAATAAAGAAAATTATGAGCTAGCCCTAAAGTACTATCAAGAATCATTGAGAATTAAGAGAAAGACATTACCATCTGATCATGTCTATATTAAAAATACTGAAAACAATGTACGACGTGTACGCGAATTGATGGGACACAATAATCAATCACCATCACTGCCGGGTGAAGACAAGAAGTAGAAGAGTAATAACCCATGAGGACAAATAGCGAGCGACTTTTCCGTGATGTACATAGTAATTCTGATAAAAATAGTACCGTTTATGTTCAAAAATTTGACCAGAAGAAAAAGCAGAGGTTTGGGCAATTGAATATCGATGTCGATAGTGGGTACCTAGTATAGATATTTATCAAAACAAGACGGTGTACGTGTATGTATACACTGTCTTGTTTTGGTAAATATCCGAATAATACTCTAACTCCTTCTCTACTAGAGTTACATTTTTAAAAGAAGCGAGGAAGAACAGAAAAAAAAGCCTCAGAGTACAGAATCAATAACTGTGTTCCGAAAGCAGAGCACAACGTTTTTGACTTACGACGACATCAGTAAGAGCTAACTCTACAGAAAGTTCTGAGACTACTGGACATTTGCTTAGTCAACAGTATACAGTACTAGACCAGTCCATTAATTATCATACCTTTGCAGAGCCGCAGTAGAGAACGCTCCATCTAAAATGAGTCGTCGCTCATTATCTGACAGAGTTAGACTCATTCTACGAGAAGTCCGCTTTTTTCTGCACTTTCCTTCATGAAACTCGCCTCCTCAAGCTTGGCATACTTCACAGCATGGTCCAAATCGCCTTCAAACCCTCTAAAATTCTCTTAACAACTGCATAATTCAGAACTCACTCACATTTCGTAGTTTTTCTTTTCTTAACTTAAACTTTAAACTCAGTTTCAAGAATGTTCGTTCTCGATATTTCCTTTGATTTATTATTTCTCCTTTTTCCTCTTACCGTTCTCTATCTCTTTCGTCTTCGTCTTTTGTCTTTCTGTTGTGATCGTATTGTTCTTCGTCAAAATAAACGTAAAGTCAGAAAACGTCCAAATCGTGTAATTCTTATAAGACATGGTGAAAGTGAAGGAAATGTTGATCCAGATATTTATGCACATAAACCAGATAATCAAATTGGCTTAACAGAGGAAGGAAAACAACTCACTTTTATTATCTTCATGAAAATCAGGATCTTCATCGATAATAAATTTTGTTTCATCCAACTCTTCTGGTGATAATTCACCCATCGTGAGGATCAATATTGTCATCGTCTCCATCGGATTTTTTTAAATCAATTCAAGACAAATGAAAATTATGATCACCATTATTGTTACACAATCTGAAAATTGATCGCCAAATCGACGTTTTTTATGGTATTGAAATTGGGAAAACAGCTGAAAGAGTTGGTTGGAAATCAACAAGTATTGATCTATATTAGTCCATTCTTAAGATCAAAACAGGCAGCAGAGTATCTGACAAGAGAATCGGGAAAGAAGCAGGTATTGAGAATTAGAGAAGATCCAAGAATAAGTGAACGACTTTGTAATTCCTTGCCAAGTGCCGCTTTGGAAGTTCAGTAAACTTAAAATAATTCAGTTCTTTTTCAAAGGGAGAAAAAATGAACAGCTTCATGATTCTCTGATCAGTCGAAAATCCGCTTTATTCTCGCTGGACAAAACCGAAATTCTTCCGGAGAACCAACTACGAATCTGCTTTCTTTTGAGCAAAAACCCTGTAATTTCCGCAATTTCATTGTACAATCTCAATTATTGCACAGAATATAGGAAAGAACAGGGAATTTGATTTTTGCAGTTAGACTACAAAAATTAAGCTCGTGTGTTAGAACATATCTTCGTGCGAAATTGATTTTATGTCTTGAAAGTTTAAGAAAACAATAGGAATTTATATTCTCGCTTTCGTTCTGGTTCTACAAACAAGCCTAAAACAAGTCTCCAAAATTTTTTACTTAAAGAAAAGGGTCTCCAATGATGGATAGAGAAAAGGCATAACTTGTAAAAAGATATTATTGGTTTTAGAGGGTCTAAATCGGTTCGCTCTGTTGAAAAAGCAATGAATAAAATATTTTAACCGTCGATATCTCTTGGGTGTACCATGCAAAGTTTGGTTGCACTGGCTCTTACAGGGAGCAAATGCATAAAGAACAAACAAACAAACTTTCTTCTTTAGGGAAGCCGTCAAAACTATGAACGAATCAATCGGATCAAACGAATCATTCGGATCATTCGGATCATTCGAATCATTCGGATCATTCGTAGAATAATGTAAAGCGCTCCTCTGTGATGTTTGTATAA
>CAJNOQ010007419.1:0-12312 GCA_905250885.1 Didymodactylos carnosus
TCAAACGGGCTAAAAAATTTTTCATAACCCCACTTTTGATCGTAGAATCCAAAAATATGAAAAAACATGTATGTTAATTTCGAGCATTCCACTACAATTCTCGATGGGCTCGTGAAGCCTCTCTTAATCTAGCATTTCGGCGTTGGTTGGTCTTTGGCGCCGTCTACTGACAGCAAACGAATTTCTTTCCGAATTTTTCCAGATTTCTACCAGTTGTCTATTTAATGAATAAGAGTTTAGCAGTCGGCGTTGTATTCAATAAAAGTTGGTATCCATTCTTAGAATTAGTATTATTAGACTAAGTTCCGTTTTTCGAATTTTCAGGCATACTCATCATCTGTCAGAAACGTATAGAATAGTCACCAAAAATGTTGAGCACGTGGACACGGCGTAGTAGTACAGTCAGAGGTCAAGTTCAAGTAAGACAATCCTCATGTTCAACAATTTTTTGCAATTAGAAGAATCTAGGAATTGGAAGAATCAAAAATTCGCGTTTTCAGACGATGTTCGGACAGTTGTCAATGTATAATGTTACGGCAATATAGAATGCTCTAAGTAGCAAGACAGAAATATATGTGCATTATTTTGGAGAAAACAAGTGAGCTTTTACAAATAGTATTCATACAGATAAATCGAAGAGACCGCTACAGAGTTGAGGTACAGAAATTATGAATTATGTAACTATTTCAATTGATTGAAATTATTAAAAACTAGTGTTATCAGCTGCTGATCACAATTTTTTTAATTATTGAGCTACTTGACAGGGTTTATGGTACGTGGTCTCATTAATTAGTGTTACTCACTAAATTAAAAAGAATTATCACCTAGTGAAGAGAGTAGCCGATGCAGCAACTGGTCTTGTTTCTGTAAAATATAGACTCTTTTTAATCGATCAAAGAGCAATTTGTTTTCAATGAGAGAGAATGAATTGTAGGACTTATAGTTCGATGTTAAATAAATCTCTTCATACTGCATGGGCTACGTGATAAAATCCGGATTATTAACAGATTATTAAATAAATCGCACTACACATCGTTAATCTTTTCTGGTAACGTAAAACGTTTGTTTTAGGTAGATGTAGAGTGTATAAATCAGAGCTCGATCATTTTCACATTGTTCATTTTACAATTGATTGTAGTGTCATAGATCGTTATAAGCGTTTTATTTGGTGACATGATGATCTCTGGTTTATATAACGTACATAGCTACTAAAATCCACTTAGATGATCAGTTAGAACAACACACTTTGACATGTTCCTGAAAACGGTTATTTTTTCCTCTTCTTTTTATCGTCGTTATAATCTCAGAGGATTTATGAACTGATGGTTCTGTGTGTCGCACGCTATATGTTCAAAAAAATAAAAAATAACGGGAACTGATTGTTAAATTACGTTATGATCGCTTATCTATTCATGATGCAATATGACACAAAAAAATAAACAAGTTTTAGACATTTTTTCTGCATTAAGTGAATGAACAGAATGAACACCCTCTTCCTTTTTTTTATTTATTTCTTTACTTCCTATTAATAGTGACACTATGTGATAACCATTAATAAAACGTTAAGTGTTCGTGTGAGTAAGCTTAAGTAGATTATATCATTGGTCTCAGTATGTAGAGCCAGACGGTTACTTCTCAATGTGTACTTTACACACACTGCATTCTGGACGGCCCTTGGGAATTGACTTGGCGTTCACATTATGTGGATCATTTACATACTTTATTTTTACAGTGCATATACAAATCTAAGGACTTCTGACCATTTATCTTAAAGAGGAAAGTCTATTCTATAAGATTATCGTTTGAAAGAAATTTCTGTGCTGTAAACTGACGTAGTTTTTCGAAAAACCATGTGGTCTTTCAATGTATGTCATGTTGTGCAAATCCCATCCTTTTTTCTCCAAAAATTTTCTGGTCGACAGAAGAAATTTCGAAGAATCGAATAAGTTCTGTATTTTCTTTACTATTCGATGGCTCTAGGTACTTGAACAATTAAATTGCGAACTTTTGGCATTTAAAAAGTGAAGAAAAAGTCTTGGATGTAGAATCGTGATTACTTCTAAGCAAGCGATACAGATTCTTAAAGTAGACACTGCAGACTATCTTCCCATATGCGTGTCTTCAAATTGATTTTTTGATACAAAATCATGATTTCTGAGGGGTGTGTCAATGTTAGACCAGTTATAAGCGTCTAACATGTAAAATGAAATAGCATTTTATACAATTGTGACTCTTTGTGCGCACATTCCACATAACAGAAAGAGTAAAGATGCTGTACTCTGAATTGATTGTTCTTCATGTATAGAAAACATCCATCACTCCCATCCTTCCTACATTTCAACATTCATACTTTAAGCGTAGAAATTATTTAGAGGAGAGATTCAAGTCAAAATTGTTAACAATCTTCTTTTTCTATCGAAAAGCAATAATTGCTAAGGAACGTTCCCGAACTTTAACTACTTTTATTATATACAATTGTTACTTGTAATCAACTTTTATTTTCGATCATAGTGTATCTTTTTGTGGTCTAGTGTAGACCAATTATGTTTTAGTTTTTTTGTCGAGATCTTGAGAAAAAAAAGACTCATCCTCACCCTCATTAAAAATTACAAATTCAACTTGAGTGGAAGAAGCTCTAAATACGCACAGAATTTACAGGGGTCCCTTTAGCCAATAACACATTCGGCAATAAACCAACGAGCGCGGTGTTCGATTGCCCATAACAACAAGCATATGACAGGATACATGGAAATATTCCGTAACCGGAGAGAATATATTTATAAAGCAAATTTACTATGGCTAAATGGCTGTGTCCCGTGAAAAAAAGCTGCCGTAGTAGTCTGTTTCAAAAAAAGTAAGAACGCCAAAAGAAGGAACGAATAGTTACCGAGAAATGCTTGACTAGCTTTCCAAAGGTCTGTATGCAAGTTTTTATAGCGATAAAAATAAGGGATACTGTTCAACTGAAATGACATGTACCAGAAGATTTCAAAATATATTCATAATAAACCTAAATAATTTTTTAAACTGCAAACGACGATCTGCAATTCTGCACAATGATTGAAGTTGTGCAATGCATACTTTCATACTATTTACTTTTATCATGAACAACAAAAATGAAAAGCACGAACAAAAACCTATTGCATATGTAAAAAAACAAAATTGGTTGACAAAAAGTCTCATTATAAAACTAAACCAATGTTATACATTATTTCAATTATTTGTTGACATCAGTTATGTAAATCATCTATATTCATTAAACTAACACGTTCACGTTCAATGTCATATAGTGAATCAATAACTTCTTTAGGGTGAACTCGTAAAAATTCTGGACGTTTAACGATTAAACGGCCAGCAAGACTATCACGTGCGCATTCTTTTAACGAATTTTCTTCTTCTTTTGTACAAAAGGATAATAATAACATATAGGTGACTGATACACAATCATCAGCGTAATAAGCCGAAACTTTCTGACCGCGTGACGACTCATATTCAATCAATACAGGTGTTGATGCGGTTATAAATGCTCCTTCATATTCACCATTAAACCATTATATGTTGATGAGTTCCGATCTATTACATATACATACTCATAATTAAACAATATTAAATTATACATTCCGATGTCTCTAGGAACATGTCCAAGTTTATGACCAATTGCTAATTGCGTTAATAGCTGAGTAATATATCTCTTTTGACGTATCTGATCCTTTTTCACTATTTGTCCAACCGGTCTCGATAAAATGAAACTTTGCACACTAAACATATTCATTATTTTAACATCTAATATATGTTCATTAATATAACTTTTCATTTCTTCTGCTATTTCATATTCTTTTATTGAGTTTTTATTTGAAATTTTAATGGCATATTGAATATTTTGATACTCAGTTTGATACACCATACCGCTTGCACCTCTACCTAAATAGAATAGGAATCCAATACTTTTAAAAGGAAATATTGTTACTACTATCGTCGCCAAAATATAATGTCCGTGGCTATTTTTTGAATAATTTTTGATAGGAATAAGAGAGAACCATGCGGTTTTCACCATCGTGTTGCTAAAACCTTGGGACATGTTTTCGTAAGCAGCAACTTGTTTCAAAATTTTCCGGAAGTTCAGCTTTTCAGAGGATCTTTGGAAAACCAGCTCCATTCTCAGAAAACTAACATACAAAGTTAGTAATCTTTTTGCATTCCGGACGGTACTCTACAAAACTATGCAAGTTCTAGGTCTCCAGCTATCATCATTCGGACAGGGCTCGCTTTCCTCGAGCGCGTGTCTATCTCCGAGTAAACGTCTCTGGGAATCTCAAAATGTCATAGAACATAGATAATCGACTACGCTGAGCATCGTGGAAACATTTGTTTTTGTGTAGAAATAAAAATAACTTCGCCAGAGGCATTTTTGTGGAAAACCGGTTTTTCGCCTGTCATCAGCCAAAATTAAAATCCTTATATCTCGGTCAAATCTCATGCTGACTCAATGAAATTTTCAGGAAACTCTCAGGGCCGCTCATAAATCATAACTGAAGACAAAAAATTGAATTTCAGGCGGGTATTGGGTTAAGATTTTCCAGAAACCTTGTGGAAAACCTCAACGTCTCAGTGTTGTGCTGGACTCGTTTTTCGACTTGATCAACAATATATAACGTCTTTTAAGTCTTTCCTGAAAATTTCATTGAGTCAGCATGCAACGCATTCAAAAAAATTACTAACTTTGTTTGTTAGTTTTCTGAGAATGGAGCTGGTTTTCCAAAGATCCTCTGGAAAGCTGAACTTCCGGAAAATTTTGAAACAAGTTGCTGCTTACGAAAACATGTCCTAAGGTCTTAACAACACGATGGCGAAAACTGCATGGTTCTCTCTTATTCCTATCAAAAATTATTCAAAAAATAGCCACGGACATTATATTTTGGCGATGATAGTAGAAAGCAGCATTCATTTAAAAAGTGGTAGCGCTGACAATGGGAAATTATTTACTGACATATAGCAAAAAATGTTTACTTCTTTCTGTGTGAAAGTGTTATTTGAAAATACGTAGTTTTTCTCTCATAATTTTCCATGAGACTGCTTTCCAACTTGAAACCATCCTGCCTCATTCAACTAAGCAGGAAATACGACTGGATCAGAGTGCTGTATGTAACCCCTAATGCAGGAATGCTTCCTTGCTGTCTATCCAAAAAATTCATGTAGTTTTTGTAGTGGAAGAAAATCAGTGATTGTTTTTGTCATTGTCCGTTTCAACAAAGTCAATTTACGAGAGAGTCTGAAAAATAAGCTCCATCAAAAAGACAGAAAAATGGACTTTTTTCTTTAGTGCTGTTTTGTTCTGTTCTGTCTTTTAAAATTCTAAATCATATATGGAATAATAGAGCGAAGAAAACTGAACAAAGGTGATGTCTTTTCAGTTTTCAAACTGTTAGCTGTTGTGCAAAGAAAATCAAATTACTACGTTTTCAAAATTCAAAAATCTAACATTTTGTAGTAACCTATTGCGTATGCGACGAAATCATATTTCACTGCAACACTTTTAATTCAGGTGTAGAGTAAACGATTCTCGACAAGACTGACTATTTTTAAATTGAGGTAGAAGTAGTGCATTCTATTGAAAAATGAACTATATACCATCACATTTCTCAAAACTTTATTTTTCACTCAGAGCACATTAGTTTGATAGAAAACAATTCATAAACAGCAACAACAAACAAACAGCAAAAAGGAAGAAAACAGGATCTTCTTTTACTTTTACCTTCATATGATATACAAAAAAAAGTGTAAATATACATTATACCTAATGCGCTGTTTCAAAAATATTTTAAGTACGACTACACTCGACCAGATCTACAAATCGTATATTTTGCCAGTGATAAGTTATGCAGATGTAATTTATGCATGTGCGAAAGAAATTCAAACTGCAAATACTCCTTTGCCTACTGTATTAGCTTACTTAAAACCAATTGCAAAGCTACAGTACGATGCTGTACTGACTGTGAGGGTGCTATGCGTCTCAGTTCACGAGATAAAGTCCTTAACATACTAGGATGGCTATCACTTAAACATCTCTTTGCAATGCATAAAATATTACTACTATTCAAAATATTTAGAGGCCTTACTCCACCTTTTCTAGTTGATAGAATACTCACGTTAGGAGCAACAACAACTATGACTCTGCGATCTGCTTCTAACAATCGTATGAACACATACCATACTTATAAAGTTAAGTTTGACACAACATTTTTTCCATGGATAATTAAGCAATGGAATGCCCTACCTACTGCTCTCACTACAATTTTAGTTTTAAAAACATTTCGTTCTGCAATAAACGCTCACTTTTTTCCTTGGTATAAATGGCCTAGATTTAAAAACATAGACAGAAAATATGACATGTTATTCAACCAAATGCGAGTGAATTTTTCCTGACTGAATGATGACCTTTATAAAAAAGTTTAGTTACCAGCTCGCACTGGAATTGTGGAAAAGACTAGACAGTGCAACATTTCTTTTTGGACTGTCAAAATAACCAGCGATGCAGAACAGCTTTTCAAAACGACCTGAATGCTCTGGTAAACGCTCCTCTTTCTCTAGAACACATACTTTTTCAAAAACCTGTACCTTTCATAAATGAAACAGAGATGAATGAGTTATATAAGATTGTAATAAGTTTTATTAGAGACACACAAAGATTTTAAATTTGAATTTCCCCACTAGTTCATTTCTTCTTTGTTATTATTACCACTCTTTTCTCCTTTCTCTCTCTCTTTACTTCTTTAGTTGCCTTTTCTTTGTCTTTTTTTTTTGTTGTCGTTGTGTATCGTTCTTATCATGTACTCTTGTCCTGTCTTTTGTCCTCAGTCAATATGTAAAGATGTAATAGGTTCGCCTCCTTCTTTTCATTATTTGTACTGAAGTTTTTCACACTTCCTTCCCTTAAATAAAAGTTTATAACAAGTAGGTAAGGTCGATCTACTCTCAATTTCTTGCAAGTTCACATTTGAGTTTAGAGTATAGCCTGCTATAAAAGATATTTTAAAACGATTAACAAGGGAACATATTTGAGCGCACCCTCTAGGTGAGAATTGAAAAGTATCATATATTGAACAAAAATCGATAAGCTACGTGTGTAATGCTATACCTAAATTAAGTTGGCTGATCGGTTTCTCTTTTTACTGAACAAACGAAATAGGATCTTGCACATAGTAAGTACTGTCTGTCAGAAAATATAGTGTAGGTCTGAAAACGTTTAACCTTCCTTTTAAGCCTTTGCCTTGAATGTTCTGCTGAACATGAACTTTATTTGTAAAACGAAAAATAACCTAAAGTTAACGTGCTCATAGATTTGGATTTGTAGAATTATATGTATTAAAAAACTTTTTCATTTTTGGTAATAGATGCCACTTTGAAACATATATCCTAAAGTTTTTTAGGCTTGCAGGCATTATCTCATTGAGAATACAATTAATTATTAATACTTCAAAAATTCATGTCAGATTTCGAACTTAGCATCTTCTTTTTAAACATTTCCCATTCGATGGCTTCTGATCATAAAAATCTAATTCAAACGAGAGCGAAAGAGAAATGTTTACTGAACATATCTAGAATCACAAAAAAAACGTTATATTCCTTCCTTTTTATGATTAATTCATACTAATCATCATTGATTAGTGCTACTCAACCGTAATAAAGTCGGCTTTATTCAAAAACTATTATGCATCCCAAAATATAAGCGGATGATTGCTTTTTGAATAATTTGAAGATGACATGAAAGACCTGGGGTTTTTAGTAACCGATAGAGGAAAAAATAGACAACTTTCGGTCTATTTTTGCTTCATGCCGCTATATTGATTCCTAATACATTCTACAAGCGAAAACACTGTGAATGTTTTTACCGTTTCGATCTTTATTTATTCCGTAACAAGAAAAAAAAATTATTGATTGAAATATATATATCATTGGATAAACAAAAGAAGGAATTATGAACGCAAGTAATAGATGACTCTAGTTATAGAAAGCTATAATAGATAACACTGACAGATTCCAGTTAATTACAACTAGTGAACGGGTTAAATAATAAATAATAAAGAACATTTGCTATGTACAAAAGACGAACAGAGACATAAAACGAACATCATAAAAAAATGAAGAAAAACAATAGAAAACATAAAGGAAGAAAAACAATAAGAAACATAGAAAGATAAACCAAAACAAAAAGTACAAAATTTTAACTTACTTCAGTCGGATACAGTTCTTTAATTTGTTTTACCAGATTTTCAAAAGGTCGGTCCCCAAATTTTCGTCGCCACATGAATCCTGTAGGATACGTTTGTAGGAGTGTCACCGACATACCCATCATACTCTTCTTTTTTCTTTTCGCACACATCCACATATTTTCCGCATTTTGTGTGTGCACCGCTGTTTCTGGATCCACAAAATTTAATGAATGGTTGACTGTATAATGTTCATATTGGTTAACATTTGTATTTAACGAGCTACACTATAATTTTTTTTTTCATCCATTTTTTTTTACGATTTTCTCAGCCATTTTTCAAGTGATAAAAGGGAATTTTAGATTCCGAAATAGAGGAGACAATTCTCTAATGTTTTAAAAGCAGAATATATAGAAATGTTTCTCTGATCATGAGGAATACATACTTACGGTGCACAACGTTTTACTACGACACATCCTATATCCGATGATGTGAAATTTGTTTCGTTCAATTTAGAAAGCGAAATGTTCTTTGTGCGCCGAATCATACGTTGGAAAAATATTTCATAATTTACAAACACAGATGATTGAACATATTAAAGATAAAAAACTGAAAAAGATTAAATCAAAATTGACAGACAGCAAAGTGTCGGAAAATACAACAACAATAATGAGTTGAAAATCAACAATATCTTCAAAAGGAGTTATAACAAGATTCAAGGCACGTGCACTCACAGAAAAGATAAATCAAATTGATGCGGACAGTACTGTAGATAGTATTGATGAATTTTATATTGTTGGTACTGCGGATCAAAATTTGAGAAACATTCTAAAACCATAAGGCATTAATTTACGTCTAATGATCTTCGAATACTTCTATGTGACAAATACAGATCTGAACTATTGTTAAAAGAGTTGTTGATGACAAGAGCCATTGGCGCTACGAAAAAGCAGTATTCAAAAAACGGTGGTAGGCGTCAGATAGTGGCATCAACATAGAACAAATAATCTCCAACATGTCCATTGTTCAAATTTCAAACGGATATCGAGTAGACCAGTGAGCACCCTATTAAAATTTCTTCTTTTCTTCTTGTTTATCAAATTTTAATTGTCTTCACACGCAAAGTTTTTAAGTTTTAAAGAAAGTTTTTAAAGATCGTTATTCTCTATGTACTGATAATGAGCAGACATTTTTAGCCACAGTACTGAATTATGACATACATTTTATAATCTAGCTGCATAGGGACCAAATAATCCAATGTATGTAAAATATTTATCGATAGAGAAACTATTCAGACTGCATTGCTTAAAAGCTGTCCCCCCTTATTGTCAGGTTTTAAAGGACACCACTGATTTACTTTCTTATTTTGACACGTCTGAACAAACTTTTGTCTCCAAGTATGCTTTACTTTTAATCTAAAAACACATGAACCTAAAAATATCTTATAAATGATATGGGATGTAGTGATGAATCTTACTGTTTTTAAGAAAAGTATTTTTGCGGAAAGACAAGTTGACTAGATAGGATAAAAAGATAATAATATATTTGAGCTGAAGGGAGAAGAATCTGTATGAGCTCTCGTTCTTTTGTACCACATGCCATTATTCATTCTCTGGGCTTTGAAATGAGTGCTTTCATATGTTTTATATGTTGTAGAGATGAGTGACAAAGAATGTGTATTGATTGCTAAAACACATGAAGAATTCGGTACTTGTTTAACAGCTGAACGATTAAAATTCGATTTTCAGCAATTAGGCATATCGTCTGGTATGACATTATTAGTTCATTGTTCATTGTCAAAAATCGGCTAGATTTCTGGTGGACCCGTGACTGTTATACAAGTATTATTAGATTTGTTAGGTCCTGATGGTACTCTGATTATGCCTTCTCATACTGCTAACAATTCAGATCCTAAGTATTGGGAGAATCCATCGGTACCTTCCGAATGGTTTGATATTATTCTTCAATCGACTCCAGGTTATCAGTCTAATATAACGCCAACATTTAATATGGGAACATTAGCTGAAACATTTCGCCATTGGCCAGGTGTTTTACGAAGTCAACATCCACAATTTTCAATGATTGCTATTGATAAGAAAGCAAAATTTATTATTGATAAACATTATGATTCATGTGGCGAGCAATCTTCATTAGCTCGCCTTTACGATTGTATTGATAGTGGCTATGTTTTATTATTAGGTGTACAACATAAAAATAATACATCATTACATTTAGCTGAATATCGTTTTCAGTCAAATGATAATATCAAAAAGTTTTTATTAATGGCGCACCATATTAAATGCAGAAACAAATGCACGTGAATGGTCTGAATGGAAAGATTATGATTATAATGCAGACGATTTTAACAATGTGGGAAATGCATTTGATTCAATTGATGGAAATACAAAGATAGGGAAAATTGGACTGGCTGAATGTCGATTAATGAAACAATATTTATTAGTGAATTTTGCTGTTGATTGGATGGCTAAAAACAGACCGAAACAAGAAAATGTCTAGATTATTTCAATATTTTTCTTCTATAATTTTCACGCTGCTCATTTGATATATTGCATAAAGGGATGATGGTGCTAATTTTAGATGCTATGTGGGAGAAGAAAGAGGACCCTCACACTCACTCCGCCTTTCGGCTACCTTGCCGTATAGATACTGTCTGGAGACAGTTTCGTAAGCCCGATACCTTCCCTACAACTAATACTACCTTTAGCTCTGGACAGAAGGCCAACCAGACTCAGAGTTCTTTCTCTCAATCGCTTGAGCTCATCGTACACACTGACTAACCACATACTAGCCACGAGGACTGGTGTATATCACAACATAGTCAGCATGCTATCGGATGGGTGATCCAATGCAAACAACCGTTAATGGCTTGCCCAGGATCATTTTAGGCTCGTTGTTCTCAATTCAGCACACGGTGTAAAAAAAAGTACAGGTAACGCACTTAAATGAACGCCAGTTTGGAACCGGGTGCCTGTGTAAAAGCCGAGCAGGTGTGTAAGTATACACCTAGTCCACCAATCTAGCCACTGCCCTTGGTTCAAAACATCTTTTACTCTGTTCTAATCATGAGAACTTTTTGAAGGCATTTTTGAATTATTTGCGAGATGAATGTCAAGAAGAGTCTATAGAACTTTGTTGTTGTCAGGTTGACTATTAGTAAAACGAAAAGGTTTTGTGATAAAAATCAATGAACTCAATCTCTCTTTTAGAAAAACGTTGCTTTCCACAAATATTTGTTTACTCTGCAATTAGTCTGGTCGCATCACAATTTATAAACTTGCAAAATGAAGTAATTGCTTAGAAAATTGGTGAAGTAATTGCTTAAAATTAGTAATTGCTGCCATCAAAATAACTGAGAGAAGTACAAGAGCTCCACTCATTAATACTGTCAGCGTATATTGTGGTCATGGTTGGACAAAAGAAGTCAAAATAGAAACACTATCAGCAATAGATGCAGTACATCGCTCGTTGCCGAAAAACGATCATTTGTATTTAGATATAGCTTATCACAATCTTGAAAAAATCTATTTGCACCGAACTAAATATCAAGCTGAACTCTATCAATATCAATTCGTAAAATCTATTTTTCTTGAGGAAATCGAAGCCAAGCATCTGTGGACTGGAAACCCACAACAAAATCTGGGTGAAGTACAGGAAGCATTACGAAATTTTGATAAACCCTGATACATTACAAAGACGCTAAAGCTTGTTTCAATGTCGATTAGGAGCAGATCATTCACACATTAGATATCTTACAATGCAATTGAAATTACTCAGAAATAAAGTGTAACTAGACAGACTTTAGTTGATCTCATTTTTACGCTAACGAAGAGCAAAGAATATGTGGAAAGACGTTTCTATTAATTCAACTACTTTTTGTGATATATTGTTAGCAAAAATACAAAACTTTTAGCGAACAACACACAGTGGACATATAGGCGGACATTTAGCGAACAACTGAAACTAACGAGGGAACTTCCCCAACTGATTCCTCGCTTTTGACTCCGTCTTTTGGCCATAAGTAGATCTTGATGAGACTAAGAAAACTCTAAAACCGTTTGTGCTTATGGCCCTTCGTTTCCGAGAT
>CAJNOQ010007420.1:0-12311 GCA_905250885.1 Didymodactylos carnosus
CATCTAGATGCAAATGAATTAAGAGTCCTCCAGTATGGTTTAAAATATATCCCAACAAAACATATGAAGGTGGAATCGAAATTAGTAGATGAAATAAAACATGTTTCGGAGACGCATCCTCTCCTTAAACTGAGGAAGGATTTGATACGATGCAATAGCGCAATCTTCGGATGCTTTTCGCCCCAATATGAGAAGAGAGGAATATAGAGCGTTGGACGGTTTAAAGAAACGTCGAGATATTGTGATTAAACAGGCGGATAAAGGACAGGGAATTGTGGTGATGAGCAAAGAGGCTTATGAATGGAAAGCCTACACACTATTAAATTAACGAACTCATCACACAACACCATATTCCATCTAGACTCGCACATAACGTAAGACACAGAGGTCTTCCTAGATTGCCGAACTTTTATATACTCCCGAAAGTGCATAAGGGAGGATGTCCGGGTAGACCGATAGTGTCAGGTATTGGTCATTGTACCGAGAGAGCATCAAAATTTCTCTGTCAACTCTTACAGCCTTTTGTCTAATATACTTTTTGTACTAATATTCCTATTGATGAAGGTGTAGCAAGAGTGTCGAATTTCGTTTTTGAAACTTCGGGCATACCTATCTCGCGCCAAGGGCTTGTCGAATTACTCAAAATAGTGTTACGTAATAACACCTTTCATTTTGGTGGAAAATTCTATATACAAAAGTTCGGTACGGCAATGGGAACCCCATATGCGCCACCATATGCTAACCTGTTTGTTTTATTAAATGAACTGAAGCTATTTGACAAATGCGAGAAGTTGCCTTTCCGATTTTTTCGCTGCCTGGACGATGTCCTAATCCTTTGGTATGGCGATAGAGTAGAAGCTGAGCAATTTCTTTCGAAACTGAATACGGAAAATTCGAACCTAAAATATAAAGTGGAAGGTTTCGGCGAGACGATGATAAATTATCTGGACGTGTCAATTATAAAAAATACAATACTCAACAAATTGATCTCGAAACTTTTCCAAAAACCCATAGACACTTTCCAGTACGTCCGATCAGAGTCAGGACATCCCAGATTTATATTGGACAATTTAGCCGCTACACTTGCACATAGAGTTAAACGAATTTGCAATGATGATATCGAGAAGTGGCGAGAATACGTCAATATTATTCATCGATTGAGTAAACGAGGATATAGGCCGAAAAATGTAGTGTCCAAAATTCAAAAAGTTGACAAATTAGACAGATTGGATTTACTAAAAGAGAAGAAATCCATTGTTTCCGGGAAGGATTTGAGACAAAAGACACGAAAAAAAGTACTTGTACTCACATATAACAAACAGTTTCGTCGAATAGGAGGGATTTTAAAATATTCGGCTTCAAACGTAGATTGGTCTAAGTACATTCTGACATATAGATGTCCACAGAATCTACATCGGTTACTTGTACACTCAAACCATTTGGGAAACTTAATAGATATTGTCCCATCATCTGCATCTGAACAACGGGATTTAAGAAATGCTCAAGAAAATACTGTTTCTTCTGTAGTTTAAGTATAGATAATTGTACGAGTATCTCACCACATCAGGAATTTAATTAAACCTAAATTAGACACTGAATTGTGACAAGCTTAACGTTTGTTACTACATCCTATGTAAGCGATGTGGGGAGAAGTATATTGGAGAAACAGGAGCATCAGTTCGAGAACGTTTTTTTGGACATGCATCACAAATCAGAGTTAAACGAACCTCAACAGTGGGATTACACTTTAGCCAGAAGAATCATTCCATTCGGGATGTTATGATTATACCGTTCGAGACAGGTTATCTTAATGAGGATCATCGAAAAGCACGGGAATCATACTGGATAAAGAAAGTAAACCCTACTTTGAATATCAAAAGTTAATATAACTTAGTGGTAAAAATATTTTGCAGAGGTGGTAATTTGAGAATATTTATATTTTCGAGTTACTTATCTCGTTTAATTTAGCCACTTAAGAAAAAATACTATAGATTTTCTCTTATAATTAGGAGAACTTGGTAATATTTATCATAAGAGTTAGTGTATGATAGAACCTAAATTGGAAAGATACCATTCCTATAGGACGAGAGCAATCATATTGTAAAAATTTCATTTTTTTAAATCTGAATTAATCTCAATAATTGCTGTCATTATGGTGATAAATCTGTCACCAGAACGGACCGCTTTAGATCCGTTTCAATTACAGCACTCATGGTCCATTTGGGTCATAACTGATTATACACATTCATAAGGATATAGTCACTAGGAATAACTTCTTTCGAATGGTTTAAAGGTCTATACTTTGGTTGAAGAACTAATGTGGTGGATGAGAACACTTTGGTCTAGACTACCTCCTCCGAGGGAGTTCGCTAGCAATGTTTCATGTATTCTCCTTTCCATCAGGGACGGTATATTACTAGTGGTTTCCTCTTGATGCGGTGGTTCTGGACTTGATGTGGGATGCATTTACTAGATGTCTGCTTCTGTTGATAGCTGAAGAAATAGTAAAATTATATAATATCAAAACAATTTTTTAGGATGATGGATATCTGTCTGAAGAGTTTACTAACGCCATGCCATTGCAAGATTGAATCTCACTTGTCTGCGCATCGTCCAGTGTTCGACAGTCACTGCCATTTTGATTCGTTTGGTGAATATGGAATGAATGAAGATTCATTTTTCCAAGAATTAGAACAGTCTAGTGTTCGTCAAATGATATTGATATCAAGACCCCAAATTGTGCAAGATTATACAAACGCCTTGTGTTAGCATTTGACAATTGAACTAGTTTATTGGCATTTTTTCCTCGAATACGAGCTGCCCCTTCAATAAACTTAGCCTTAGATGTATGAACCTGCGTATCGTCCAATATAGGTGTAGCTGAGCTATTGGAGTTGAGTGTAGAAGACGTGGACATTGTGTTTCCCAACCATTTTTTGGGGGATAATCTGCCGAATCTCCGTTCGGAAAACTTTATTCCACGATTTTTCGATTGTTTCTTTCAGTATCAATCCTTCTTCACGCTCAACATCCACCAATTCAGTCTCCCTCTTTGTTGCAGACAATTTACTACGTATTGTCATGCATACTGATTCTGCCGACTCAATCGTTTGTGATATAGCTTCAGCCTCACATTGTAATAACTTTAACTTCATCTCATGAATGATATTCTCCCATTTATTCCGAATTCTATCATCTTGAGTGCCGAAAGATTGATGGGGACTATCAAACTGCAGTGTTTTCGGGAATATATGATTTTCCTGATAGTAGCTGTTTAAAGCCAAATGATTACTAAAACGGTAATATCGATTGTATTCTGTTCGATATTTGCTAATCAGATCCTCTTCCGACTGGACAGCCGTCAGTTCAGTCTGCGTAATATAAGCCACCATTCACGAAAAGGACGAAAACCTTCGACCTCATCGTCCGATGAACTATTCCAGACTTTTTCAGTCGAGCACTCAAAGCTAATATCGGTCTGTACCTCGGGGTTATTTACGAACTGTACTTCTACCACGAGTGTTCATTTTTGGTGCTACTGGCGGCTGGTGTTTTATTAGACGGTCTTGGTGAATTATTATTTCATCGTCACGTTTTTACTACGTCACGTTTTCGTCACGTGTTTACTACGTCACGGTTTCGCCACGTCACATCCACACACACGAACACTTGGCAATTTAGAAATATCAGAAGAATTTAGTGATATTATAGTGGAAATTGGTCGAAGAAAGATACGGTAAAATTATTGAACTATTTAATTTTTAATAATTTTATGTTTATTTTGCCTGAGATTTTCTCTGAGAGCTCTCTATCCCTTTTCTTCTGTAAATTGACTAATAATTTAATTTAATTTGATAAAATGGATATTGAATTAGTTCAGAGTATTTGCTGTAAGTGGTTACAATTAGCATCATTAAAAATTGCTAAACATGGGATATACTCACCACAAGCTTGGGGTGCGTTCGTTAGAGAATTGAATAGACAGTTTCCTGATACGTTGGAGAAATTTGGTATGCGTATTGGATGGAAAATAGATATTAATACTATATGGAAGTTGGTTTTATTGCTAAATCAGGAAGCTACACGAAGTTCCCCTTCATGGTTAAACATAGATCAACTTGTACTGGTGACGGAGTACTTTCATCAAGCGATGCAAAATCAAACTAGACTTCCATATAGTAATGAGTTAGAGAATTTTCTTCATCCAGGAGCACTCTTATTGAGGAACACACCAGTATTGCCATTTTCTCCAAATATTAAGGAGACAAGTCAAGATATTCTTGAAACGCAAAATCAAACACCCCCACTAACACACTCTAATACAGTACAAGTAGCCTCGTCAATAGATAGTGAGAGTGAAAAGATTGAGAAGGAGGACGAGATGTTGACATTAATAGCTACACAGATGGTAAGAGCTACTAATAGTATGGTTTCGAATATGTCAGCACCAGGTCGAATGATGAATTCGGACCAGTCTTTCAATTGTAGCGAGACTGCTATCCAGTCATCTCATCGACTGGTTGATACTGTACTCGAAACAGTATTGAATAATAACAATAACAGTAATCAATCGGATGAAAATGTTTTATCTCAACAATTAGAGCATGTACCTTCACATATAGGCAATATGCATCAGATACAGACGTCAGTTAAGTCTGTGGACGTAGTTAATGAAATACGAAGGACTGCTCCTATACACTCGTCTATACAGTTTGTAATAACCCCGAGGTACAGTCGAAGGTTTTAGTCCTTTTCGTGAATGGTGGCTTATAACAGATTTTAAAGCTCAAGTACATAACATTAAATTATGTAAAGCGGAACAATGTGAAGGTGTACATGGAGCAACGACTTGTTTGGCGTGTTCTGGACGACCAGATTTGTTGAAACGGCTGCGTCGAGAGTGGTACGGTTTGCCGTTATGTATGACTTGGCTTTATAGCGAAAGCTTTTATGGTGTAATTTTTTCAGGAGATCTTGATGTATGATTGTGATGGCGGAGCCTGTATCGACGATGGCTGGTTGTGATTTATTATTTACTTGAGCTTTGATGTAAAGAGGATTCCAATAAATGAGATGAACAGAAAAAGAATGAAACATGACTATGCACATGATTATGATTAGCGGTGACGGGGTGATCCGCTATCAATGGGCGAAAAAAAAAATATATCTCTTCCAACACCATTACTGTCATCAACGTCATCATCATCGCCGCCATCGTATACTAACACAGCTGAGGATCATTTAATTATAAGTGTTATTTCACAGTCTACAACGACCACAACAACAGCATTAGCACCATCACTAGTTCTGACGACTTCATCTGAACCATTGTCATCATCATCTGCCTCTAGCTCTACAACAAACAGAGATTAAGTTTCAACTCTTGAACAAGAATCGATAAACCAGCATATCCGTTTCCGTTTTAGAATGCCTCAAACAAGATAATGTACAAAGTGAATTTAGTGCAGTTAATGATCAAAGAATCTGATCAGAAACCATCAAATTTTCCCCACTCTAAAGGTATCAGAAAATGGAAGTACCTTGTGAGTGTATAACTACCTTGACGTCCGTTTGCTGTGATTTTGTCACTTTTCTGGATAAAAATAATTAAAATGTTTGAACTGACAGTTGTGTTTGAACTGCTGGTTCCTGTTTTGGAAAGCTTGCAGTTCGATTAAAAATAATCGTAGAAGCGTCATTCTTGCATAGTTTGAGAGACAATGATATATGGTCATAGTTTCAAAAAATAATTCTAAAATAACTTTCTAACGGTATTAGATTATCATTAATAAGTGACTCTGGTGCCTTAGACTTTTATTTGTAAGTTACCGCTTTCTTGGAAATCATGAAGAAATATATCATTTGATAGAGGTTTTCAAGCGCTACAAAACCCTATACTTGCTTTTCCAAAAGATTACTACTTAGCAGTTATTTCAGCCCATTTTTAGAAATATTGGATTCCTAAGCGGTTTATTACTGTGCTCACAAAAGCTATTTTGTAAATAACTTTTGACTAACAGTATCTAGAGGGTTGCGGTTTTCCTCATTCGATAGTCCAGTCATCGCCGCACCTTTATGTAACAGCCAAGCGTTCGAAACCTTTTTTAAAAGCCGGCTTTCCAAGAGATCTCTGGAAAACCGAACCATAACGCTGAAACTCGCAGCATAAATAACACACATTGACATCCTAATTATAATTAATATACATCTTTATTAAAGAAAAATATCTTTTTTATAACACAAAAAAAATCACATCTTTTTTCTTTTTGGAAATGAATTATGTAATGAATCAGTTAAGAATAAAAGCGGTCGGTAATCGTAAAAAGGCAAAAAAGATGTGATTTTTTTATGTTATAAAAAACCCGCGTGAACTAAGATCTTTCTCACCTAACATTTATTTACAAATAAAAAAGATATCCTTCTTAACAATAAAATTGATCTATTTATACACGCAATATTGCACATTCCTTGACTAGACTCTACCCAATAACCTTGAATGTTTTTGCACCATAGCTTTGAATATTCCTGCGCAATAACCTTGACCATAGTCTTGCACCATAACGTTGAATATATTCTTGTGCAATTACTTAGACTATATGCTTGCGAAATAACCTTAAATATGATTATCTCTATTATGGCACGACTCTAGTGCGTAGAATAACAATAACAATCGCGCCGTTCCCTTATACGGCGTTATAATATAAGACGCATCTGAAAATTCCTAAAATCCGAAAAAACCGCCATGTAACCTCGAAAAACCGCTCTCTGTAGACTTCCTTAACCCTTCTAAAAAGTGAAAACCACATTTTTAGGTAGTCTTTTACTCGCCGAATCCGATGCACATCTCAGATTTGAGTTCAGAGTTGAATTTGATCGCGAAAACTTGATTTCGAAACACGTCATTTTCACGTTTCTCGGTCATTTCGGAACCCCCTCCCCCCGCGCCGTTGTTTAAAAAAGTTTTATATAACATATTTGAGATTAGCGTCAAATTCTCTATCGAAGGAGGTAGGTCTTCGCCCATGCACCGCATCTTCATGTAAAGTGTGGTATAATCCCAATGGAAATACCCTGGTGATGAAACAGCAAAATTCGAAGTAAAAAGCGAATCATAATGATTATTAATTATTATGAGAGCAATAAGTACACTAAAAGCAATAAATTCGAAATTTAAAGATATTTTATCTTCGACCGCCGATGTAGATAAATTTGAAGAAGATATTGAATAAAAAGTCGAAAGAATTATTACTCAAGTAACTACTAAAGCATCAAAAGAAGAACTATCTACTAGAGATGCAGATGATTTTCGTATGTATTACAATCATCTGCTATCATTTGAAAAACATAAACATACGATATCCCAAGAAACCACAGACATCCCACAGACATCTCCATGGTTTTCGACGTTTGAATACCATACTACGACCGATCGAGTCAAAAAAACTTCAACCAATGCAGCACTTCGAAAGTTTTCCTCGTAAGCAGCGTGGTTGATGGAATCAAACTTGTCGTATTATTGTCGATGATAATATTGAGAGAACAATCGTGATCATGGTCATCCTATTACATCAATCGCACATTTGTCATGCAGAGAAAATGTGCTACTCTACTCACTTATGCAATAAGTAGCTTGCTAAACAAGTAAAACAAAGTGCGAATTGAATCGGGAAAGAAAGCATTGAAGATTAAAAAAACATGAACTACCTGTCGATGTCGGAAAACATGGCTGGTTGTGAATTATCGTAAACATCATGACGCGATCATTCAAGCGGTCGCACACATAAAGATTGCCCTTACTGTCAAAAGCCATATCGGTCGGCTGGTTGAATTGATTAGGTTTGTCGCCTATACCTAAATCGAAATGTCAAACACAAATCCATTCAAACATGTCTGCTTCCTCTATAATACTCAATAAAGTGTTCAAATCTTGAGAAAATCAAATCAATTGAGTGGATAACATTCGGAACATCTTTCCATCAATCAGATGATTGACAGGAAAAAAATAATTTATTCTTAATTTTGTGTTATTTTGTTCAAAACAAAGTTTGAAACTCATCATAACTCAAAGAACAATGTTGATTATAATGCTCAATGTCGAAATCAAGTTAGAATCGTTTTCTCAATTAACATTCATCGTAGAGCACCAATAATGATGTGATGAGAAGGACAAAACAACGTATATGCTTTGCCGACGCTAATCATTCAAATTACAATAATATACTGATGCTGGACGTTTCAAATCGCATTTGCCGATTCGAGTCATTGTGATATTGATGCATATGTTGCAGGGGAACTTGAAAGTTGGGGCATTTTAAAATTACCATAGCAGAAATTCAAGTTTTTATTTCCACCAGGGCATATTCACGTAGCACTTTTCCGAATTTTTTCAAGGAAAAAAATTTAATCAATGTTGAATATATTCTACATAATCAAGAGGAATTGAAAATTTCTATATGGAACAAACTGAAACTTTTATTTGCCCTAGAAGATATTCCAATATGAAATTTTCCGTATGAAAAAATCAAAAAAGTGCTATTTGAATTTACTCCAACGGAGATCAAAAGTTTTAATTTGCTCTAAATTTTAATTGGCACTGTAACATCTATATAAATATCTTTCTTCAGTAAAACGAATTCGGACTGTTCTGATTCATGCCATGGTTGCTTCTTTTAGTTCTTTTTACAACAAGAAGTCATGCAAAATCTAAGAAAGCCAACCATCACGACAGAATCAGACGTTTTCAGTAATAGTAAAATCGAAAGACCAAAACGCAAAAGAATTGACTCAGTAGTGAAGAACACTACATCATTCTGTTGACTAGGTCGATTTGCTCTACCTGAAGCTGCTGATATCGCACATTACACTATTTATTTATTCTCTTTAAAAGGACTCGTTTGACGATGCTGCACTCCACTGACAAATATGTCACATGGCTCCTATTTCTGTTTTACGTACGTTGTTGTACACAGTGTTGTGTACATTAGAGCCCATCGGGTCCATGATTTTTGGACCCGGACCCGATGATAAAAATTTATTCAAACCTGGACCCGGTTGGTTAAATGTTCTTGTACCCGGACCCGGACCGGCTCAAACAAAATTCTCGAATCCGAACCCAATAACTAATGCTTTGTGATTCGTGCCCGAATCACTCATTTGAGATCTATAATGCAAAATTCTAGTTCGGATTTGATAATCGATCCAAAGATAGGATATCCTTTTTTTTTCATTTTTTTATGTTCGACAACATATTTCTACATATTCTTTTATTCATCCGATAGTCCGATAGCGATTCTATAATAATTAAATCTAATTCGTTCGGACCCGGTGAATTCAAAATCTTCGGACCCGGATCCGATGAATTCAAAATTTTCAGACCCGGACCCGATGGGCTCTAGTATACATACATATCTATAGGTAAGCTTGTAGGAAGCGTGCACTAGACTTGATTGGTGTAAAATGTTAGTTACTTTTTCATTCGATTCTCATCGTTGACCTATATGAACCTGGCAAACACTAGTTTTTTTTATAACTTCGGACCAAAGGCAAGGCTCTACGTAGTTGCAATCTAGTATTCATACCGGACCCGCCAGCAATCGTATCGCCGATGGATGCATTGTGTAACCAACGCTGAATTCGTTCATTGGATGAGTCAGCCACATACACAGCATGAGTTTCATCATCGACCCATACAGAAATCGGTCTCGACAGCGATTCAGCATCACTGCCTTCATTGCCCGTGCTCAATCCAGCCACAGTGGTGCCATTGGGTGCACCTGTTAACCATTTCTGGATGCGATTATTGACATAATCAGCCACGTACACAGTGCCATCGGCTCCATCCACATAAATACCTTCCGGAGAATTGAGATTATCGCTAGTCGATCCCGAATAATTTTCTCGGGCGGCGACGACCGTGGTGGTATTCGTTCGAGATGACCATTTAAACACACAATGTGAAGCCGCCGACGACATATAAACATTTTTCTCTTTGTCAACCCAGACACCTTCACAGTAAGAACATGGGCCTCCTACTTGTACGCCATGCGACACCCCTTTGACCCATTTTTTGACACAATGGTCACCCATAAGAGAGACATAAATTGCTTGTCCATCGTTCTCATCATCGACATAGATCTTCGTCGAATACGCGACATTGAATATCATGGTGGTACCCGTGACCGGTAACTTATTAAGTGAAAACATTTGAATACGTTCATTCCCTGTGTCAGCCACGTACAATGTATTCGTTTGTTTGTGAATAAAAATTGCTTCAGGTCCTTTCAGTTGATCGGACTTGTTGAGTCTCGTTCGTAAATGATTTGATTGTCGATGAGAACGATACGATCCCATCGACAAATAAGTTGTTTCGTGTTGGAATGACAGCATGGTTTCCTTTTTTTGCTTTAGTCAGCAATAAAAACAACTTTGTTATTTTCGATCATATGTACATGTTTTTAAAACACAAGCGATTCTCAATTTATTCCTTCCCAAGCAGAGAAAAAATATCGACTATCGGGCGATACAGCTAGCTAACTCAATATACTACCCGATATAGCTAGCTACCAATTCAAATCAGGTTATTTACTATCGGGCGATATAGCTAGCTAACACGATACATCACTAGATATACCTAGCTAACTCAATATCATTGACCATATAGCTAGCTACAATCTACTTAATGTTACTTTAATACAAGTACATAACCCAATACAATAGTAGATATACCTAGCTAAGTCGATAGAATGTAGCTAGATATAGGTAGATACAAGTAGATAACCCAATACACTGGTAGATATACCTAGCTAAGTCGATAGAATGTAGCTAGATATAGGTAGACACAAGTAGATAACCCAATACGATAGTGGATATACCCAGCTGAGATTAGCAGAATTGGCTTAATTTAGCACAACTACCAACTTGTACATATTCATTTGAATTAGGCAGTCAAGTACGGTGATTTTGTTTTTCATCCGTAGAATCTATGTTACGAGATAATCAGCTATGTGATGAATATTGAAAAAAATTAGAATTTTATTGTGCATTACTTAATCTACTTAAACATGGTAGATTTTGTTGCGATTATTGTGAAAAACTATTTCCATGATCAATGGCGTTTAGAAAAAACGAATCATGTTTTTCTGTACACAGATTGAATTGTCTTGTTTAAATATTTATTTCATTTGAATAGTCACCTTTCTTATTGATATTTTGAGAAGAAAAAAACATATTAGACGGGCAAAATCTACAGAGTTGCTATTAAACTTTCTTCATTGAAATTCAGAGCTAGGCAAATCCACATTCAAAAAGAAATTTGAGTCTATAATATTCCAGAAAGAGAAAAGCATGCAACTATCGATTATGCCGCCGTTGAAAAAAAGTACTTCCTTTCTTGAACTTTTAGCCTATTGATGAGTCATCATCAAGTATCCTTGTGGCAGAATTGTATGGCTTAGGAATTAAAATGAAAACTTTGGAATGTATTTGGAAAATACTGTATAAATGGCAACCTGGGCAAATGTACTTCATTTAAGAAATGGTCCGTGCATCCATTGAGAAAAGGAATCACCCGATGAAAACATAGATTTTGTGTTAAGCGATCTCATCGTGTAGAACGTATAAAATAACCGAGGAATCCAAGTTTCTAGACCTTCATACCGAAAAATGGCCGAGACATGAATTTTCTCCGAAGAGTCTCATGGAAAATCGCGAAAAAATGTACCTTAAATTTTAGATGTACCCTTTAGATTTTTATTTGTTCTTTCCTTGATGAAAAAATTATCGAATTATATATGAATCGAAAGAGCACGAAATTCTCTACAAGATAGGCTACTTATCAAGTCTAAGAAGTAGAAGTGAATGTTGGAAAGTTTAAGAATTTTGAAAGTTTAAATTTAAATTTTTCATGTAAAATCTCTCTCACTAAGCTAGATTGACTTGTCCCGTAAATGTTTTACTACCAGCTTGTAGAGCAAACAATTCTCTGCCAGATGAGCTGCTTTTCATTCTCTTATACTCTGGGTCTTGTGTCCAAAACTCTGTTACAATGTGCATAACCAAGATCTCTCTTCGAACATTTTTTGTTGAAATATTTATTTTCTATACAAAAATCATAAATGTAATTTATCGACACCATGAAAAATGCACGACTAAATAAGAAACAAATTTAGTTTCTAGTTGATAAATTTGAGGAAGGACGAGAAAACCATTCGCTGGAAACCAGAGACCATTGTATCCCTCATTGAGACATCGGTGAAGAAAGATCTTGATTATACTCATTGTAACCGAGTTTTGGACACAAGACCCAGAGTATA
>CAJNOQ010007421.1:0-12311 GCA_905250885.1 Didymodactylos carnosus
AATTTTCTCCATCAGAGTTTAACTTTCACGCAATGAAAATATCATATTCGGAATCAGCATCAAAAAATCGAGTCGAATGATATATGTTTCAAAATTTTTCGTTGATTTTCATTTTTTGATGAAAATCTCAGTAATTCTTCGACGTGAAAATTCAAAAAAAATTAAAATGATCGAATAGGATAAAAAAAAGTACTTCATTCGACTCGATTTTTGATGCTGATTCCGAATATGATATTTTCATTGCGTGAAAGTTAAACTCTGATGGAGAAAATTGTGAATTAGGGTCAGAATTTCGATTTTTCCCAGTAGAGTCCACTTTTCTCAGGAAAGAAAAGGAATTTTGAAAAACAGAGAACGTACTTTTATTCTTCGTGTTAAGGCGCTTCCAATGGCATAAGAACGAAGGCTCTATCTTTTAACCCCAAGGACGAGATAGGTTTGCAAGATGACCCCTCGCAGTTTGAGACCCTTTCATAAAAAATTTCGCCCAATATCGGGTGTAGGGTTGGAATCATAAAGGGTGGTGTTCTGTACTCAGTTTTTCACGCTGATTTTGAATACCACCTCGTTAACCGTCCAGCGTTCTCGGAGACTGAGATATTGAATTTTTTTTGAAAAGTTGTGATTTTTCAAAAAAAGAGCATCTCACAATGTTTTGAAATTTTCTCCATGAAGAAGTGGACTAGAGAGGTTAAAAAGGACATATTCGTGATCTTTGGCTTCCGGACTATCCAGCTGTATGTGTTTGAATTAAAAATAAAATGGTGTAGAAACTTCGAATTACGTGCACCTTACATTGAAACATAAATCAAATAAAGAAACGAAAAATACAAGAATGTCGTAAGAAAAAACTCATTTCTTTTGAACGGTAATACCAGCCGATAGATTTCTTTGCGTTATGTTTCAACAGCCAAGGTTCTCAATATAATCCATTTGTTTTTATCATTTGCTGCTGTTCTTGCCGAGCCAATAATATAAATATCAATTTTAATTTCACCTAAAGAATATATATGAAACAAAAATTTGGCAGAATTTTGTAAATGCTTTTTAACTTCAAAGCAATCAAAAGCCAGTGCTCACTTACAGTAATCATAACCTGTTCGAAATTAGACAATGTGGATGTGGAGTCTGTGCCGTCATCCCTACATTTTATTTACTTACTGGAAGAAAGGATCTAGAGAAGCGTTTGTACATTGTCATCATCAGAAATTACCTACCAAAAATCGCCCGTCGAGAGTTGTCCACTCGAGTTTTTGTATTCTCCAAAAGAATGCAGTTTCATTGACCAAAACGAATACCATATTAGCATAGACCGGTTCCTATTACAAGTCAGACGTTTATTTTCGTGCTATCTAATTGTGTTTCAACCGAAAGAGAGTGAAAACCTGAACAAAACGCCATTTTTTCAGCCTCTGCAAAGCAGCATTGAACGCAAAAAATTCTGTTTCAAAATACAGTTTTATTGAATATCGATATTTTGAAAAGAAAACAGTGAAAAAAAACCCATCTGTGATGAGAAGAGATAGTTCAAAATATGCAGTTTTACATGTTACCGATCTAATGAAACCAAAACTAGAGTTCAGTATGTCCTCGTTCAACCACTATTCGAATCTAAAAACTTTCAGAATTTACTCAAAATGCGATAACCAAAAAAATTTGAGTTTCAGCTGGAAAAAAACTTCGGATTCCGATAGAGCGTAGGATTTTACATATTTAAGGCGATTTTCAAGGTATGTTTGGGGCGGCCGTATAGAAATAGGAAAATCGAAGAAATTGCTCTTTAAATAAAAAACGTTTAAATCTCGGTTTTGACACGCATTTCCACCTTCAGAAATACTTTAAGTGCTAATTTTAGCCTTATTCTTCCGTTTTTAGGTGGAAACAATCTCAATTAGGTTTAAGTTGTCAGCAGCCATTTTGAATCCTGCCTTTTCTGGTGGCAGCTAACTTTCAATGATGAAGTTAACTACTAATGGCAGGAGTTATTGACAGGCAAATTCTGACAACGCTATTTGTGTCTGACTGGCTGGCTATAGAACCTATTGCGACCGGTTCCAGGAATGTGAAAGGTTCCAGAAAACGTTTAGGTTATCTTCCGAGTTTTAAAGTCTTCTCTGTGTGCAACAACGGGTAAGTATGGCATCTAGCATCTGTTCAGACGTTGGAAATGCGCATTACGCTTGTTGATCATCTCACTGTGTGAGACACATTTAGTACAGGACTGTAGACAGAAGTGTTCAAAGGGCTACACCCATAAGTCAAAAAAATTCTTTACTTCTCAAATTTTTTGTCCTGGAGTCTCTTCCAAACGATTTATCGCTCAAAGAGTAGTGACGTGCCCTATCTATCCATCTCCCGGCTACGGTCCTGATTCAGTAGTTGAAAATTCTAAGTCTTCACAAATAATATTAAGAAAAATATCCTATAAAATCAAACTGATGAACCTAATAATCACTGTTTTTCATTGACTTACCAATACGAACTATATGGATATCATGTAAATATTTCTGTAAATATTCTTTTATTGGCCGGTATGTTTCATATGTTACTGGATCAACGTGATTCGAAAATAATCTGTCTAATGGTATTTCTTCGTTTGTTAACTGTTTATAGTTGGGATGAAAGTAATTCAATACATCATCAACATTTCGATACAAACGATTATCAGGTACATTTAATAATTCAAATGGTGCATCTGTTTCAGATATATAGAAAACACCATCAACTAAATGTGCTAATTCTTTCTTTATTTCTTCTACATTTTTATCGATTTTCTTATTGGTGTCTAAAACACAAAGAAAATATTTTACAAAATAAATTGTAGATCGATGGACCTTGTAATAAAAGAAAAATTTAAATATTATCCTAATCAATTGAAATTTACCTTTTTTATAGTCTGTTTTAATAATATTTCCGTTGATTGAATTACATTGAACTAAACATAGAATTATGAAATGTAAATGATAATTCATTTTTACTGTCTTTATCTAAAAGAAATTTAATTGTCATATGTCACTAGCTTACCACACAAAAAAGACCGTTTTTTATGTCCACAAAAGTTGTTCTGAGTAAACGAGGCACCAAGCATAAATGAGGGTAACACAAAGCTTCGAATTTTTTCCTTTTAAAATACAACATATGACTTTTCTCACGATTGAAAAGATACACTTTTCATTTCTCAAAAAAAACAAAAATAGTTTAAAAATGATACACGATACTAGGTTCTTTAGAAAAAGAATGGTAAATATTTAATAAATAAGAATGTAAAATAAAAATACTAGAAATACCAGCCATGTGAAAGCATGTGCAAGGGAATGGTGTAAGAAAAACGGGATACCAACTAATTAGTGGATTGTCAAAAAAACTGGACTAAAATGATCTAACTAAATGAAGGGTACTATCGAAACCAGATCCGTTTGTGACCTGAAGGCGGTACTCTGCCGATATGTCTTAACATTTGATGCTCTACAATGGATACCAGGAACAAACCAAATGAACACTTTTGCAATCTTCAGAATGCACCTGAATATTTCTAACATTAAATTGACTAATGTATGTTGTAGAATTTTTGGACAACTTTGATTTTTTTCGAACTTTTCGACCGAGATTTTTGCTAAAAAATCAAAGTTCTGCAAAAATCTGAAATACACATCAGTCAAATCAGTGTTTGATGTTGTAACACTGTTAAAACACACATATCCTTAGTCAGCTCGACGAGCTCTATGCAACCATGTATCGCAAAAATAAATTCCACTCAAATTTTGAATTTTCCCGCAACTTGTGTCCAATGACTCTGCTGTATGAACGTTTGTTTTTAATTTGGATCAATGATGTTTCGAATAATCTGGAAAACTTGTGAAAAGTGCATGCTTGTTCAAAGAGATGTGAAGACGTCGATAGATTTATCAAATCGGGGTTCGGATAGACTGCCAGAATGGTTGAGAAGTTGATCACTAGAATTTATTGGGAAGGAGTGGAAAAGCGTTATTATTTGATAAAAGTCAGTACGCACACTCTTTCAGTGATCGATGTGCTCCATATCCTGAACCACTCTTATTTAGAGTATCCTAATTATAAGTGTAACATGATGAAAAATACACATCTGTCAACAAAAAGGTTTGAAAGAGTCCACTGACTATGAAAACCATGCATAAAGGCCTATAAAGTACTAAAAGCCACATGTGGTCGAAAGCATACGAGAACACTTAACAAACGCAATAATCAGTCTGTTATAATCATTAAGTAAAAATAATTAAGTAAAAAATACAGTGAACTGAAGAAAACTATCAAAAATAACGTAATCAAGCTGTAGAGAAAGAAAAGAGAGAAAATGGTAACAAAACTGAACTGTTCTTTACCAAACGATTATGAAGTTTTTCGTTTTGATTACGAGATCTGTGAGATTATTATGATTATAAAGATCCTAGAAAGAAGGTTTTTGTTTGACGGCAAACAGTGATTATAATTTGCGTTCATCATGATTTCAAATGTTATCATCTAGTCGCATTCAACGTCCAAATCGTTTCCTTCAGGAGTTTATTTGCAGCGTCTGGAGTAACGCCCTTAGCAAAACTTGAACGAAAAAGCAGGAAGAGAATAAAAACAATTAAGCGTTTAATGTATTCTGATAATCAATCAAACATAAGACGTCAAACTTCGCCGTTCGGATATTAATAGAATCAACGCAGTAATGTACTTTGTCCTGAAAATGACATATGAGAAGACTAATACATAGCAACAGAGTTTAAAAAACCATGATTCATCACACCTCTTTTATCACTGATCGGCTCCCACTAGTTATAAAAATGTTTTTCAATCACAACTACACGTCAGTGTTACATCAGTGTATAAGTGACTCTGGTTATGCGCACACTAAGGAAGCATTTTGGCAGCCGCAAGTAAGAAGCTTTTTGAACTGTCACACAGAGCACATTCCACACTATTGCCCTCCTGTGGTAATTCCACAATGGAAATAAAATTGAATTTCTCCACCTGTTGCGGCTAGATGATTATCATGTTAAGTAAGTGACGCAAGAGATAACGGTGAACGAAATTGTTAAAACGACAACACACACAGAAAAAGAAAAGACAAAAAACTTCTGCTCTACTCGCTTTAGGTCGTAGTAATAACAAATAAACAAAACGATTGTGAACACCAACACAGCCACTATCTTGAAATCCTTTCGAGTATGACATGTAGGGGTGGCTCTTTACTTATTACTCGATGTTACTTTACTAAGTAAAGTAACAAAAATTTGTTACTTGTTACTAGTAATTAGTAACATCAGATGTTATTTTGTTACTTTGTTACTAGTCACAAGTAACAAATTTCTTGAAATTAATAATTAAATTAATGAAAGTAATAAGTAATGAACCACCCCCACCGATAAAGAAGTATCTGGAAATATTTGTTAGCTATACATCACGTTAAGGGAAGAGTCATAACTTAAAAGACATCTAATACAATTCAAAAGTTCTTCTAAAATTTTAAAAACACCCATTTTCCCAAAAAAAGTTTGTTCTTTGTTACTAGCAACAAGCAAAAACTGCGTCACTCGTTACTAGTAACAAACTAGCATCTGTTGTTACTAATTACTAGTAACAAGTAACAGTTTCGTTACTTGTTACTAGTAACAGTAATGGTAAAAACAGGCAGTCCTAATGACATGTGTTTCATTTGCATAAGAAGATGTTATTTCATATCGATTTTGTCTGTTTTAATGGGCTTTTCAATTCTTTTCACACAGAAAGCGAGATAGTATACTAGAATTGAAAATCACTTGCCTTATTTGTAACAAGTTATAATGTAACAAAACGGTGCGTGTCTGAGACAGTTAAGAGACACGGTGTCTCTTAACTCTTCGTTCAATTATTTATGGTGTATACTTTAGTAAACTCTTTTATTTCCTCAACAAGTTCCGAATATGCATGTTCTTACTATTATCCGCGCCAAAACACCGTGCACTTGGTTGTTTTCTTAATAATTTTTGGATTTTTTAGCTAATCTCTGGAAAACTTCCCACGGAACCAAAGTTCAGATCCGATTTTTTCGACCAGATCCGCATTCTATAATCTCTGTTAATCATTTTCTTAAAGTTTGAGTCTTTTTAGACGAGAAATGAGTGAAATATACGGTTTTTAATTTTTGACGATAATCGACGAAAACCGGATTTTCACCAAATTGGCTTTTCTGAAGTTGTAGTTGAGCTGGGACTGGAACAAACATCGCCACGATTATCAGCGTGGTCGATTACCTATGATCCACATGTTTCTGAGATTATCAGACGTGTCTGGAAGGAGACAGGTGTGTCAACGGAGAACATCTGTTTCTCCGGAATCAAAGGAGATGGAGACCTGGGCCTTGTATAGTTTTGAAGAAAAATATTTTGGCTATCGACTGGTATTATTTGAGATTGAATTTAATAGTGTGATCTGGGAACGGTAAGCTTTCGGATTTTGCCTCGAATGGTACACCATGTTAAACCTGATCGGGAGCCCTGATTTTCTCATAGGTTTCACGTCCCAAAGTGTCTGGTTTCGGAATCTGAAAACAGCAGATCTCTATCTCATTTCTGTCAAAGTTATTAAGAAAAGAACCAAGTGCACGGTGTTTTGGCGCCGATAATAGTTCATTGCTGGCAGAACGGCGATCTCAAACGATTTCACGTTTGAGAAAAACATTTTAAGAAACATAAGCTCCAGATACTTGTATCTTCTGGACTTTTACGACTAATTGCAATAAACATTTTTATCGACTGAGATCCAGCGGATTCTCTCGCACATTAACGCTCAAAATTCGACATTCGTTGGTTTTCTCATTAATGTTTTGAAACAATCTTATTTTTAAATTATGGCCATCAAAAATCAACTGTTACAACAAAAAACAATAAATAAATTTTTTAATATAATTTAATATTTATACATGTACAAAAAATTGTGTCATAAAAACATAACTAAAATAAATTGGTCGAATAAAAAAGTGGATAAACCGATTGTGGAAGATAAGCAGGCGTAAACATTGTATTCATCACTGACGACATTGGATATCTAGGAGGCGGTGCTAATGTTGACAAACATGTCGGAGAAAGAGACGGTGGAATCTAGAAGGAGAGTTTATTACATAACTTTATAGATGTATGAATAAAACGTACTAATTGTTGATTTTCTCGACTGGAAACTTTTGAATATTTTAATTCTTTTTTCAATTTCGATCTACGATTTTGAAACCATACCTATAAGAATAGTTGAATTATAAACCAATATTTAGTCAGCTGTAATTAGCTCTTACGGAAATTTTTTCTGTTGGTAATGTCAGTCTCTCAGCTGTATTATCGACCATATCAACAGTTGGATAATGATGAAGTTGAAACGTCGATTCAAGAATATCCAACTATAAACAACAAGAATTTTGTTATCGATTGTTGTGGTTTAAATGTGTTCGTTCAGTTTACCTGTTGTTTTGTGTACTGGATACGTGAACGTTTTTTATACATAGTATTTGGTATATTTTCCGATGTCGGCACCAGTGTTTCTACTTCTGATACTATAAATAACAAGACAAAAAAATGATGTTATTACACCAACCAAAGAAAGCCTTAAAGATTCACTTGATATTTTGCTGAAGCGAAAATTGATGTTGTTTTCTTGATTTAAACGCACTAATCTCTATCTACCTAGGTCCATGATGACGACCGTCGTATACTATATAGCATTTCGTCGTATTTTGACGTAAACCCGACCACCGTATTACGTCAATTGTTACGACTGTCGTATTTGAGTGTAAACGGCATGGTTTACGATTGACGTAATACATTGGCCGGGTTTACGTCAAAATACGATAGTATACGGTCGTGAGTTTTTGACCTGGGTAATGTATAACTTCAAAGACGGAAAAAAATATTCATAATTTTACAGAGACTACTATTCTCTTCAATCATCAATGATGCATGTTCATTTTGACAGCAGATCATAAAGACTCATCAAGCTTATCTTCTTTGCTTCTCTACAGCATGCCTAACACGATTTTGACCGTGGTTTTGAAGTATGAACGTACTTAATTCTTCTTTAATAAATGCTTCATCGTTATCGCTTTTATCAAAAAATTTTCTCATAATCATTTCTATTTTAATTGAATCACGTTCGTATTTCATAAAATTATTTTCCATGTTTTCAAATGATTTACTTATATATCGTTGGAAATCGAATGAGATGACGGAATCTTCTAATACACTTTTTATATTAAGAATGAACTCTTTTTTCTGTTAAGTTGACCAATCAATGGAAACCATCACTTTTCATCGACAGCAGACTGAATAAAACAAAATGAAAGGCATTTTATTTCGAAGAATGTGTGAACATATAATTTAGATTTTACGTATTTTTTTGTGAAAAGACGGCAACTTCTTTCTGAAAGAGAGTTATACGTCTAAGATCGAAATATATTTCTTTTATGAATAGCCTAGATAAGCAAAGAAAAAAGGATGTCGACATTATCGACGGTTTCTTAAGTCATAAAATGTTGTCACAACAAGAAAAATAGTCAGTTAAAATTGTCTCTCTATTTAGAGTTTCCTGCCACTAGCATGTGACAATCGGATCATAATTAATAGTGTCAACACAAAGGTATAGTTGCACTCTGAGTTGGATAGTACTACTACATTGATAGCATAAGAAATTTTCTAAAATTAGAGAAAAATCATTTGTATATCTTACCAGTTCAACCACCTGTTCGAGTACTCGAAATACGTTTCCGATCGGCCCTCGCCGAGGTCTCGACTCCTCGAAAAATGAGCCTGGAATATAAGCGTTCGAGGAGTTATTGGTTTCGACCCCACCGGTTTCAGATAGGTAGCGAGCCCTCGAGAAAAATTCCGAGTCAGGGAACAGAGATGTTCGGAACTTCCGAGCCCTCGTCGCGTTGGCGACCCGAACGCTTATATCGATTATCATTTTTGGAAGAGTCGAGAAGCCCATTTTCGAGTACTCGCCGCACCCCTTGAAGGACTTTTGAAGTCTGCATGGGAGTACAGAAAATAATACTAAACTGCATGAAAACTATTCGAAATGACATAGTTGAAGTCGAAGAAAATTTAAAATGTTTTAGACTGCAAACCGCATTTAGATAAAACAAGTGTTTGAATCTATCCAACGTCGACTATTAGTGTAACATAAACGGCAGTTTATATTGTATATGAGTAATTGTAATTTTGTAAAGCTATCTTTTTTCCGTTACGTAGATCTGACTTTCGAGATTTATTTAAACTATAATGAATATACTTTTGCGGTCTAAACAGAGTCTGATAGGCAAATACATGAATAAGAGGTCGGCAGTACTACTACTATTTGAACGAGGACAATTCATAAAATCGTCTTTAGTAATGCGATTTGACAAATCCTTTCTATGATATAGAGCGGAATTATCTTCGACAAATAGAATAGCTATGTCAACTATCGTCATTATTCGTTGCTCCATGATTTTCGACCAAATTAATCAACACATTTGAAGCAATATTGTCATAATAACAAAAGTACACAACTTTTTGTCGGATCCACCGGTCGCCAATGAACATTTTTAAGAATGCTTAAAGTTTTAAATTTGAATGTTTGTGTACTAACATTGACTCGTAGACCAGGGTCACTATTTTTCCATATTTTCCTGTCTCGTACTTTTCACCATCAAAGGTTCCATTGATACATAGTGTATGTCGTTTATTGGTTAATAAAATAATTGCCATTGAATACTTTGGATCAATAACGGAGCATGTTCCTGTCCATCCTGTATGACCGTAGGCCTCATCGGATGCATGCAGACCGAACCATGGTAGAGATTTGTTAAAATTTAGCCGCCATCCCAATCCGTAGGATGGATCACATGCATACGGCATTAGAAATCGATCCTGCACATTTTTCTTCCAAAACTGAATATTTCCATATGTACCATTGTTTAACATGATTTGACATAGAATTGCCATTTCATTTAAATTTGAAAACAAACCAGCATGTCCTGATAAACCATTCATTGAGTAAAATGATTTTTCATCATGAACTTGGCCTTGTAATACATGTGTACGCACATTGGGAAACATGATTGTACCATTACGTGTATTACCGTTCAATTCAGTTGCAGCAAAATCAGCTTTTTTATAATTTGTATTAATTAGAGGATTGAATAATGTACGTGTTAAACCGAGTGGTTGATAAATGTTGATCTTTGCATATTGATCAATTGACATTCCACTTATACGTTCCACAATTAGACCCAATAGCATATAATCAATATCAGAATAAACTGGTAATTGATCACCATCTCTTGCTTTTTGAAATCCTAATTTTGTTTCAATAATTTGCTCTGTTCTACCCTTATCTTGAGAGTATAAATCTGGTGAAACTAATTTCGGATCGTAAAACTCAACGCTTGGAGCATATCCAGCTGTATGTGTCAATAGATCTTTTATTAATCTTGTTTCACGACATTCATTCTCAGGATTACATCCAGAATATTCTGGTATATACTTTGTAACTTGATCATCAACGCTGAGTTTTCCTTGCTCTATTAGATGCATAAGAGCATAATTTGTTGCATACATTTTAGTTAATGATGACAAATCAAACATTGAATCTAATGTTAACAATTCTGGTTGTTCTATCAATGTCCCATTTTCATTATATTTTAATTTGTAACCGTAAACGGTTTGTTTCAGTATTTTACCATATCGAATTACGATCAGTGCAGCGCCGGGAAAACCTTGTTCAATTTCATTATTAATAAAATCGTCAACGATTTGTTCATTAAAAACATTAGGTTTAGCATCAATCAATTTCGTTGAAGAAGCCATTTGACTATTATTCATTCTACAAACTATTAGATAAATATTTATGAGCAATTCATATTAGAAAATAAAACATTTCTATACGAGTAATGATTCACCTATTTATCTATTCATTTAAGCGACACAATTAAGGTGAATGAATGACGCTTCACACTAGATGAAGTAAGAGGCCATGGTTGAAATTCATGCGTGTTTTTCGTATCGTTTTTCGTTCGTTCTTTTTATACCTTTAGTAAATAGTCACAGATAACCACTTTACTTTTGTTGTATGGTGGTCAACGAAACGGAAGCATGAATTTCATCCAGCACGTCATTGCCTTGTCCAAGTCACCTTTCAACAAATAAATACCTCCAAGACTGCTTAACGAACCAGCTAAATGAGGATGACCAGAACGCAAAAGTCTCTGACGTAGTTCGTAAGCGCGTAGAGAATTTTCTAGTGCTAAATATACTTCACCTTTTCGGTAATATACGTTACCTAATTGATTGTACACAGCAGAAAGACTTTCATGATCATTTGGTAATGTTTTAAGTAACGGATGAAAATATTTCTCCGCTTTCATAAGCCGTCCCATTTCATTCCATAAAAGACGTCCAAACAAAATCGTTGGAGTATAATTATCTAAGGTGCACCTAAAGCACACTTCAAGTGAAATTTATCTTTCGTTTTTTTATACACCATTCGACAGAGACTTTCAACACGATCACGAATATGTGTTCTCTGAATTTTTTCGAGACTTTCTTCCGGTCGAAAAGTCGAGAAAACTTGAGAGGGGTGAAAAATCCAGTTTTTCGCCTCTTTTTTTAAGATGAATTTTCCAAGTTTCTTTCCCAGTTGGAAACTTCAACGCACTGTACTCCTCTTCAGCTTTAAAAACTGATTTAGAAAATGGTCTGAAAGTAGTTTTAAACCTAAACGCCTAACCGCCAGAAAATTCGGAAAAAACGCGACCAAAAAACGGGTAATACTTTTAAAAACCTATCTAGTTTTTTGTGAGAGTCGTGGAGCCTCAACTCACACAGCATTAGGTTTCCGGAGTGCTCCTCTTCAAAACAACAAAGAACTTTTTTTAAATTGCTTTTCCTCGCTGAGAAAAGTCTACCTTACTGGGAAAAATCGAAATTCTGACCCTAATTCGCGATTTTATCCATCAGAACTCAATTTTCACGCAATGAAAATCAGGCTCGAAAATCGAGTCGAATGATGTAGTTTTTAAATGTTTTCGTTGATTTTCATTCTTTGATGAAAATCTCAGTAATTCTTCGACGCGAAAATTCAAAAAATATTGAAATGATCGAATAAGATAAAAATACTACACACAGTGGGCATCCAGGCGGACATTAGGCGGAAAAACGACTTTGTTTCTTTTCGAAAACAAAATAGTGCAAAATATAGCCCTTGAAATTCTCTATCGAATGGTGTATAAATGTCTATTGTGATTTTCACTCCTTCATGGAGAAATCGGGCCACAAAGAAAGGTC
>CAJNOQ010007422.1:0-12310 GCA_905250885.1 Didymodactylos carnosus
ATTCATCGTTTATTCAAACAAACGCCAAATTCTATTACCATTAAGAATGACGATGATTTATGTTTATTTTTGAGTGAACTGGATAATGAAAAGAACACGAAACATGAATTAATAAAATATGTACTAAAACAAGAGCCAATGGGTAAGATCAAACGTTCTTTTTTTCTATTAAAATACTTTGAGACCAAAGGAGTTTTTCAGTCGTTGTGATGACTCAATCGCACTAGAATGAGTTCGATTCCTAATTGATTCTGATTAAGTTCAGCAAGGATGCATTTTATTCTTCGCAATTTGTATTTAATGAGCTACACAGTCACACTTAGTCTTATCCTCCTATCTCCTCTGCTATCTACTAAGGAACATTTATCTCTAGTATTTGAATTTATTTCTGTTCATTGTTTAGAACAAGATGAGAGTAGCGAATATTATCCAAAAGCAAATCTCCTATGTAACAAATTTCGTTATTATTTTCTTAATTCCGATGATATTAATCCTATGAATTATATTAATTCAATCTTAACATCATTTGTTAAACAATCGCCGTCAAATTTTGAAGGAGCATTGGACTATTTAGCTCGTCTTCAAGAACAAACGTCAACTAATTCAAAAATTCTTGATGGTGCCATACGTTATTTAAATTATTTTATTGATATTGATCGATTGTACAATATTGCACTAGGTACATATAATTTTAATCTTGTTTTGATGATAAGTGAAAAAACACAAAAAGATCCAAAAGAATATTTACAATATCTGAATGAATTAAAACAAATTCAGTCTGAGTCATGGAGACGATTTAGAATTGATTGCCATTTGAAACGTTTTAAAAAAGCAATTGAAAATGGTTGTGACCATTTTGTTTCTATAACAGACGAAGAAAATGATAAATTTCAAGAATTTCTATCGATTTTGGAGAAAAATCGTTTATATAAAGTAGCAATAAGAAGATTTTTGACGAATAAAGATATAGTATTAACATCAATTTATGTTAATGAAGTGATAAAATTATATGGTAATTATTTGATGACAAAAAAATATTATATTGAAGCTGGACTGGTGTTTGAACGAGGAAATTTGACGAAACAAGCACTGAATGCATACGAACAAGGAAAAGATACAGAAAATTATTTGAAATTAGTTGAAAGAATGAAACACGAACATAACAGTAGTGAACCTAGTGATCAACTACAGGTACAGAAATTCATGATAAACAATTTTTAAGAGCCCACCTTGTCAACAACCTATTTTCGTTCCAGAACATCCGCTCTTGATAAAATTTTCGCAGTGTATCTTATTGTAGAAGGGTGAGAATAAATGTTTGAGCCCGAAATGCTGAATTTTCCAAAGTTATCATAAAATAAGGGTCAAAAAGTAGGTATTTGTGTGGCAGAAATTCCTCAGCCATTGTAAATACTAAAAAGCTCGGGATGCTCTCTCAGATTGTAGCCAGGACTTGATGCTACAATGTAACAGAGCCAGAGTCCTCAAATCTTTTTTTGCTTAGTTTCCCAAAACTTTTATAAAAAAAGTTGCAAAAGTTTCTGTTAACTTTTCACGAAATTTTATTTCTCTCAAAATCTCAAGTGGAAACCAAAAATTCGGCTTTTTTAAGTTGTAGCGTCAGTTCTTGGCTACATTTTGCTAGCATCCCGAGCTTTTTACTAGGTACAATGGCGGAGAAATCTTTGCTGTATAAACAGCTTAAAAATAACGATTTCAAGAAAAATGGCGTACGTTTGCTAATGCACTTTAGGACTCGTAGAAAAACGCTTGTAACTTTTTAACAGAAGGTCCTACAGAGGTGTGCTATATTTCATTTTGACCAGAAAAAATTTCTCTACAAATCTGTGTATTTAAAAAGCAATTTAATTGGCTAAGTATCGTAAAAAATAGTCGAATTCGAATGTTTTCTTTTTCAATATTTTCATGAATATTCACTTTTTGACAAGGGACTCTTAATGTATCAAAGAAAATGTATGTTTATAGTCAAGTATCCTTTCTTCTTCTTTTTCTAGAACATCTCACCGATAATTATTGTCCAGCAACAACAACATTATCGTTCAATGGCAGAAACTTTATGTAATGATTCGTCATATCTTGATTCTGGTCGTATATATGAATATTATATTGGTGACTATGAAGAAGCATTTTTGTCGTATTTAAAGGGTCACGAATGGTCTCATGTATTACGTCTATTTGAAGTAGAACAATTACGAAAACGTCAAGATTTGTATGATAATGAATTTCTCACAACATTTGTCGATTATTATGAACAAATATTAAGACAAATTAAAAATGATCAAGAAAAATTTTTTCTATATTTTAAACGTTTGTTAACTATTCGAGAAAATCTTTTTCAACATATAAAACAATTGTTAGATAATGGAAAAGATTTTGATATAGATGATGATGATGAAAATGAGGATGAACGTGAAGATGATATGAATATTGATCGAAGAACAGTAAATAAAGATGAAACAGGTTCAATTCGTACACGTTTATCAAAAAAATCAACAGCATCAACAAGTAAAAAATCACAACGTCGTTTAAATCAACAGGAACAAAAATTAGTAACGTTGAAAGAAAATTCAAAACATGAAGATTTGGCTCTAATTAAAGAATTGTGGTTATTATCTACAAGAGTTGATCAATTAAATAAAGATATTAAACATGTATGTAAAACATTGTATCAAATAACAACAAAGAAGAAGATTTTAGATTATGAATTAAAAGCTGAACATTTACAAATAAATTATGAAAAATCGATGAACGGTATTGAAAAATGTTTATCGAAAATATGGTTGAATGAACAGACAAACACAAGTACATTGACTAAAGTAGATAATATGAATGTTCAAACAAACTTAATACAAAAGAAAATTAAAGAAAAATTAAAAAAAGATCTTGATTTATTATCAAATCAATATCGGATACTACCGACTGTGACAAAAGCAACAGTATGGAAACTCATATGTTTAGAAATGGATGTTTAATTACAATTATCTGTGTGATATCAATCGGATCATAAGTTCACTCTTTTTTCCAATGATCACATGTAACAACAGTATGATATTACATTCTCAAACGACCTTGAATTGAAACTTCACGTGATTTTCTCTACTAGTCTAAGATTCTGTTTTTACCGATAAGATAATTACATTATGTTCTATATTTAAGTGATCGGTTAGTAAACGTGTCAGCCGTTTTTTCAATTGTCTCACGAGACTATTTAGTTGAGATCTGAACTGAAATATTTTGTATCGTAAATTTTATCGAATAGAGGATGTTGCAAAGAAAAGTATACATGTTGACTTTGTTCTAGTGAAAGTAGCTTTGAATCTAACCATCGATATGAGTGAAGAAGATTTAAAGCACTTGTCGATTATGCAATAATCACTTGTTTACTTTGTTGTTTTTCTATGAACATGTTATTTTTTTATACTTTTTTTTTAGAAACATGTTTTTTTAAAAACAAATTCAGTATATGGGTTTGAATGATTTTTTCCGTGATATTTGTTGACTTTTATATAGAAAAAATGCTTGTTTTCTTGTTAAATTTTTCTATATTAGAAAAAGGTTATTGTTAATGATTGTCGTTTGTTCTTCTCACCAGCTATGTCTTTGCTATCTGACAACATATTCATAATAGCTGTATGGTTTAAATTGTAGCATCTTAGTGACGAGAGCTATAAACAAGAAATCCTTAGGTCAGGGTTATTTACAACGATATTTAATCAAGAATCTTATTTTTATTGTATGAAAGTAAAACTGACTTCATAGTTTACCGTTTATGATTCTGATTATCTCTAATTAATGAATATTTCTTTACTATTTTCAGATAAACATCGTCAAGCATCCATTTTTATTTGTTTCAATAGGTAAATCACCATGTCAGATGATTTTTATTTACGATATTATGTTGGTCATAAAGGTAAATTGACGCAATAAACCAAATCAAACTCTTTTAATGATACTTTAATTTATTGTCTTTTTTCCCGCTCGGTAGAACTTTATTGAGCAATTTCATTGATTGTATTTATTTCCATTTCTAGGTAAATTTGGTCATGAATTTTTAGAATTTGAATTTCGTCCTGATGGTAAACTACGATATGCTAATAATTCAAACTATAAAAAGGATACATTAATACGTAAAGAAACGTATGTTAATCGTGGTGTTATTGAAGAATTAAAACGTATTGTCAATGATTCCGATATAATGAAAGAAGATGATGCTGTTTGGCCACCTCCTGATCGTGTTGGTAGACAGGAATTAGAAATTGTACTTGGTGAAGAACATATTTCGTTTACAACATCGAAAATTGGTTCCTTGATTGATATTAATAATAGTCGTGATCCAGACGGATTAAGATGTTTTTATTATCTGGTACAAGATTTAAAATGTTTTGTATTCTCATTAATTGGTTTACATTTTAAAATTCAACCAATATAGAAAAAAAAAATTACATTAAACAATAATATAATTCGAATGCTATTGTTGTACTTTTCTGTATCTATTGTTCTTGAACAAACTTTTTCATGCTATACTTTGTTTGTTTTCTTTGTTTCTGTTAAAAATGAAGTTTTTTCGGTATTATGTCGTTGTTACATAAATAGTCAAAAAAAAAAAACAATTTGCTGTTCATGACACTGGAAGACAATAAATTTAAAAAGGCTTCTCTGAGCTAGTGTCTATTGGAAAATATATTTTTAGACGATGTGCTGTATCTTAAAGAAATCGTGTTTATGTTTGGAAACCAAAAGTAAGTCTTTTACAAGTGCACAATATCTCCAATATATCTGTATGTATTTACCATACTTATGACGATGTAGTTAACTGTATATAATTCTTGAATTTGATATTCTTCTTCGATCAAGTAGAGGGGTTATAAACCTTGGTAGTATAGAACAGTTTGATAGTTTCACAAATTCTGGTGTCGATGTAACAGTAGTGATTATTTCATCGTATAATCACTAGATTCACTTGAAAAGGTGTTTAAACTCGTATTCCTTAGCTTTACGAAAAATTTTGTTTAAGAAGTTTCCAGTGTCTATGCTACACTAATTTCTGCCATTTGTAGACGTTAAACTATGCATTCGATTTTCTCTCCATTATTTTTTTTAGAAATAAATCGAAAAGAAATATTATTCAGTATGCCATCTGAAGATTCTTTATCAATTGATCAACATAATCAAGACGAAAATTGTTTGTCAAAATTTCATTGGATTGGGAGTTATGGACCATGCTTTCAAGTTCCTGTCTCAAATTTTGAAGTATTGTACGAACCGTCAGAATTTTTTAATGAAATGAAAACAATGTTTTCAAATGCAAAACAACGTATTTATATTTCTTCATTATATCTTGGCACAGACCCATATGAACATGAATTGGTACGATAAAGGCTTCCTCTACTTTGTTATAGGTGACTAAGTTTTGTCGAGAAAACTAACAGGATATTTTGGTAGAAATCAGAAGCATTTCGTATTCTAAAACTATTTTTAAGAAAAATTTCGCATTTTTATTCTTGTAAACGTGAGGGAAGAACTGGTGAATGTTACATAATTTAAGTTAAAGACTCTTTTGCAAAACTTCTGTATGTCATATGGTACATGCAATGTGGTGTTTTTAATTCAACTCTTTTTGTTTTTTAACTGTAAAAATATGTGAAGGGTCACAAATAGGAGCAGAACATTAGAGGGGTGTAAAACAAAATTTCTCTTTGATATAAAAATTGATAAAAAAAGTATTTGTGCGAGGAATAATGGATAAAATAACAACAGCTTTTTCGACTATTCAAGGAGTGCGCATCCTCACACACCCTTCCTTTTTGAGGTGCCTTTATTTGCACCTGTGAATATGTAGTGTTTTTTTAATGCATATAACTTTCTACCGAGAAATCGCGCATAAATGTATCACGTTTTATTTTATCGAGAAGACTTTACTCTACAAAGCCAGACCTTCCAGAAATAGTCTGATCACATATTATTGGGTCACAACAGTTTCGTTTTTGAAAACATTTTGTTTAAATCCATCGAAAATGTTTAAAAAATCTTCAAAGAGCACTTATAAAACACACAGTGATATATTCTAAAAGTTGACAAATTAGTAGACTCACCATCCATTATCATAAAATGGAAGTCATCTAGAAGACCATTGTCTTTTTCTCGAATAAAACGCAATATTGTTCGAAATTTTATGACAAAAAAATAAAAACGAAAAGAATAAGATAAATTATACTTCTGACCTTATTCGAGGAGAGAAAGTAAAGATATCACTGGTAAAAAAAATATCAGTTTTTTCGTATGAACGACTCATGAATAATTAATTCATGAATTTGTTTAGATTGACTCAATACGAACAGCATTAGAGAAGAATTCTAAAACGTTCAAGGTATTCGTGTTACTTGACCGTCTACGTGGTTTGAGAATCGATAATATGGCTACACAAAAAAATTCAAAAACAATGTTTCTACCGTTACTACAACAGTATAGTGATCAAATAAAATTTTTTCTATTTCATACGCCATTGTTACGTGGCATATTGAAAAAACTTATGCCAAATCGAATTAATGAATCATGGGGTGTTCAACATATGAAAATATATATGGCAGATAATGATATGATAATAAGTGGGTAAAGATTAACCATTCTACTATTTGTATATCAAGAAAATAGTTTAATATAATGATGTAAATACATTATTTCATTTCAGGGCAAATTTAAACAAAACATATTTTGTTAATCGTCAAGATCGTTATTTGAAATTAAAAAATTGTTCAGAAATATGCGACTTTTTTGTTAATATTATCGAATCGATTGCGAAATATTCATATGAGGTTAAACCAGATTCAACAATAATTTATAATGAAAAATTTCATCCTTATAAAGGTACGCCTTTAATACTAGTAAATTCAATTTCATTAGTGAGAGATAATACTCAAAATTTTTAATTCCTTTTTCAATGTTTAAGTTTTCTTGAAAGGTGAGATCTTCCCCTAGTTAGGTATCACTTTTATTTGCACTCAGTTTATTGTATGAAAGTTCTAGTTTGATCTACGATGTATTTCTATAGGTGATTACAATCGTTACACAGAGGAAGTGCATCAAACAATATCGCTATTAATGGATAAATACTGTTCACGTCATATGATACCATCAACACTAGCCACTGATAAAGCACTTGTTGTACCATTGATACAAATGGGTCCATTTAATATTCAGTATGATCGAGATTTTAACATTAAATTATATTCAACATTGACAATGAATTCTCATCTATTTTTGGCCACATCTTATTTCAATATGACGGAAGAATATGAAAATGCGTTAATTAACAATAAAAAACAAGAGAAATATGTTAAATTATTGACAGCATCACCTCAAGCAAACGGATTTTATGGTAGTAAAGGAGTCAGTCAATGGGTACCGACAGGATATACTGAATGTGAACGAGAATTTGTTGAACGAGCTGAAAAGGCTGAAACTAATACAGATAATAAGCTTATTCAGATGTATGAATACTATCGTAAAGATTGGACATATCATGCAAAAGGTTTATGGTTATATGAAACATCTCTGAAGAATAAAAATGATAGGGTAGACAAGAATAATTTTCTACCAAGTTTAATATGCATCGGATCTCCAAACTTTGGTAAGTGTATTAGATAGACTTTACAGAATAAGTGATCTTTGATATTTCTTTCTAGGTGCACGATCAATTCAACGTGATTTAGAAGCTCAATTGTGCATTATTACAGATAATCGTGAATTAAGATTAAAATTTCATCAAGAACGTGTACGTTTATTTCAATATGGTCATGCAGTATCATCTCAAACATTTAAGCACCCTTCACGTATAGCTCCATTTTGGGCACCGTACTTTATGAAAGTTTTTCGAAACTTTTTTTGAATTTTAAACTTCAGTTTTTGCCTATTTGTAGAATAGCCTTAAAATACAAAAACAATAGATATTTGACGGTAATGCGTATTATGTTCTCGTACTTGGTGTGGATTCATAGAGAAAAAATTACTCTAAAAGGTACAATACAAATACCATAAATGATTATGGCTATAAAATTAATAGCATGAGGCTAAAAACATTAAGATTTCATTTTTAACGAGTCTCTTTTGCATTTTCTCAATTGTAGTTCAAAAATTTTCAAATCATTTTCGTGTGTTTGCATATCATTTATGAGTTGTTGCCTCACACGTTTTTGTTTAGTCAATTTCATTTTTAGATTATTTTTTGAATTTGTTTTTTTTATTATATTTTCTCGTCGCTGATATATATCATTTAGATTCACACATAACATTTGTTTTTCATCATAGATTACTTTTAATTTCGTTAATTTCGATGTTTTAACTACTAATTTCTTTTTCAATATGAAGAATTTCCTTAATAAATTATATTGATCCGGTGATGTTATCATTAATGTTCGCCAATAGTGTACATGATTCTTCTTTTTCAATTGTGATTCTAATTGTTTTTCAGCATGTCTCAATTGACTATAATTATGTTGAGAATCTAATAGTTTACTCTTGTAATAGAGTAAATATTTCAATGAATAATTTAAGGTCAGTAATTGATTATAATATTTTGTTAATATGACTATATCTATTTGTAATTGAGCTATAATTTTATCTTTATTAGTTTGTTCATATGTTAGTAAAGCTACATGATTATACAATAGTTTGAGTTCACTATTTAATTTTGATTGACGTTGACCTAATAATTGTAAACGAAATAGATAATTGGAATATTCACGTTTTAATTTATTATTTTCATCACATGCTGAATTGTATATTTCTCGAAAATCTTTATAAATAATCGACGATGTTTTTAAATCAGTTTCCAAATTTTTGATATGATCTTTTGTTTGTTGAGTTATCACTTTGGTACGTTGTAAATGAATATTTTCTTGTTTTAATACGAATTCATTTTGTTTTAAATTATTCGTTAGTTTAGTAATTGTCTGTTTAAATTGTACTACATTGGCAATGTTTTGTTTTAATCGAAGTTTGACATTCGATTGTTGCTGTTCACATGTGGCAATATTTTTTTGATATCTTGTTACATCTAAATAAATGTAATAAATTGTACACTAAAACTTAGATAATTGTAAAAAATCATATTTACCATTTGCCAATGGTTCTTCATTATTGACTAATTTTTGTAGTTTATTTTTCAATTTATTTATCTAAACACAGTAAAATAGTAATTTTAAAATCTAAGTTTTTGTTTTTTCGTCAATATATAGACAATAAAAACTGTTTCTCATATTACTTCTGTTTTGGATTGATCTTTTTCTGATCGTTGTGCATTTAGTTCTTCATGTGTCATTTGTACACAATTGTTCAGACTATGTAAAGTTTTTGTGTGACTATTGATGTCAAGTTCTTTTAATTTTGTCACTTGTCGTTGTTGTCTTACTTGATTTGTCCATAATTCAATTTCATTTCTTGTACTTACTAATCGTTGTTCATTGGTATCAACTATATGATAAAAAGCGAAGAGGTACTATATCTCGTTCAATCAATAATGTTCATCAAATTTTAATTATTACTTGTTTTTGTTAAGTGTATTGTAACTTCTGCTTGTTTCGTCTGATCTTTTAGCAATTGTCTATATGATCGTATCACATCTTTTACTTGATGTGTTGAACGTTCAACATTTTCCTCTAAAGATTGATTTTTTGATGTTAATTGTTTGATCTCATCAAGTAAACGTTGCTGTTCTTTGAGCATACACGATTTATCATTTTCAAATAATTGAATACGTCCTTGTAGCAATTCACGTTGTTTAATCAATTGGTTTTCTGTTAATTCTAGTTGTTTTAATTTTGTAGTTTGAGTCATCATTAAACATTGAGTATTTATAATCATTTGTTCCCCATCCATACGTTTCACAATAGCTAAAAACATAAAAGACAAGGCAAGACCGAGTTAGATAGAAACATTCCTTTCAATACAATCGATTCTTTTCGATTGGATCCACATTATTTCCTAAACTTTTGCTCCTTGAAGTTTTTAATACCTGTGGTACTGTTCAGAATTTCTCAAAAAACGTTTTGTCTTGGTATACACATGTTCAGAAGCATACACGGTAGATCGAACCATAAATATCACCTTTCTAGTTAGAAAAAGTAGAGTTTTGACGAAAAACATCGAACTTTCGGTCAAAACTTCTTTTAAATGACAAATTTTTACGATTTAGATCCAATTTATATATTTATAAATGTATCCTGGAACAGTAAATATCGCTACATACTTTGAAGTATTCCTCACTTCTCAATATCGTTTTTTCTACTGATAACAGATCAAAGACTGAAATATGCGTGGTCGTGACCTCTATCAATAAAACTCGATGTTTTTAGTCAAAACTCTACTTTTTCTAACTAGAAAGATGATATTCATGGTTCGATTTACTGTGTATACTAAGACAAGAAATTTTTTTGAGAAATCGTGAACAATACCACAAGCGTTAAAAACTTCATGGAGCACAACTTAATGGATGAGAGTTACTTTTTCCAGTAAGTTAATACCATTGGCTGTATCATGTTTATATTTTTCTAATTGTGTTTCAAAAATCAAACGTGATTTATGATAGACTTCAATTTGATTTTGTGTCTGATAAATTAATTTCATTAACGAGTGCATTTTATTAACAACCAATTTATAATCGTGTAGTAATGACCGAGCATCATCTGTTGACAAAACGATTGTTGTCAATGTTCTTGCTGCTTGTTCTTGAATTTGATTATTTATAATTTGATCATTTTCTATCTGTCGTTTCATTTCCGATGAATCATATTTTATTTTTAATATCAATGTTCGAAAATTTTCTAAAGATAATTCAATTTCTTTTAATTTCAATAACAGTTCTCCATGTTCATTTTCTAAAAAGTGTAATGTAACATTTTGTTCTTCTTTTTTACTTTGAGCTAAATTTATTAACAGACGTAAATCGTCGTACGTTAACTTGAGTGTAGTTTTAGAGCCTGTCATGGATTCCAAAATATAACATAGTCGAAACATATTTAGACGTAATATTTGTATTAAATGCCATGTATTTAATTCACGATTTTTAACATCGGCTAATATCTTGGTTAATTCGTAAAATTTTTGTTTAAATGAATCTAAAGCAATTTGATCTAATTCCTTTAATTCTGTGACATACTCCAATTTTGACCAACTCTGACTTAAATCTTGTTTTAATCGACGAATCTCGTTTATCAAAAATGTTTGTAAATATTTTAACTGAATACCTAAACAGCAACATATTATTTTTATGTTTATCTATAAAAGGCTAAGCAGATCACCTAGTTGGTCAATCTCTTCTATGAAATGACCAATATCCGTATGTTCAATAGTAGCAATATGATTTACGGCTAATTGTAGTTCTTGAAGTTGATTTTGAAATACGTTCACTTGGAAATTTGTAATATCCAAGTTTTTTGTTGAACTTCGAAAATCATCGAGCAATGCCATTCGTATCAAAGAAAGACTTTTAATCTGTCAAACAGAATAGTAGTCTGTTAAATTTAAGATAAATTTCTTCTTGTATAATAAACTCGAATCGCGCCAAAGAGGATGGAAGATCTTTAATTTTGCTGTCAAACAGGAACAAATCTCATCGAACTTAACCCGAAAAAGATGAGCCAGTTGAACCAATTAATAAAATGAGTAAACAAAAAATTTTATCCATACGTAAACATCAGTGAATAAGATCAATAAATACAACGATGTTACTACGTTTATTTGCAAATATTTCTCTAGACAAATGTTCCCACTTATCCGTTTGAGTAGGAAGCAAAAAGCTATTTAACTCAGAGTTGTAGCCGGATCGGTAGATCGGTCGGTCTTCTGCCGGCCTAGTAAGATTTTCAAACCGGCCGGTGATTGGCCGGTTTTGAAATTCTTAGAATTTTTCTCGTCTTCACTAAAAAAAATGAGTTTTTCTACCCTCTTGTCCGTCTAGAAAATATCTGAAAACCGGCCAATTTTCTGCAGTTTTTTGACCAGTCTAGAGAATTTTTGAAAATCCATAGGTCTTTTGCCGATTTTTCACCAGTCTAAACCGAGTTTTGGACCGGCCGGCCCGATTCGACCTTTTATTTTTAGACTGGTTACAACTCTGATTTAACTTCGCAAAACAAACTGAAGTTGGAAGTGACGGATGAAAAGGTAGTATGTCAGGTAGATTTTGCAGAAAACTTTGGTATGAAAGAACAAGATGAGATACAGTCTGCTCATTGGAATACAAAAACTTTGTCTATCTTTACAGCATATGTTTGGTCTAAAAGTGATGGATTAT
>CAJNOQ010007423.1:0-12309 GCA_905250885.1 Didymodactylos carnosus
ATATTACTTGGTATAACAAGCCCCATGGTCTGAATAATGCGAGTACCGCGAAGGAAAAATTGAGCCTTCAATTTCTAAAATATACTGACATAAATGAAAACTCATTCACAAGAAAAGCCACAGTATTCACACTCACACGTGTCTGTTAACTTTTGTTTGTCATTTGTATATTATCTTTTAAAAGGGAATTAGTAATTTCCAACCTCTCTTAACAAACTATTCATATAAAAAACACTATTAATAAGTGGCTTATAACCGGAAGAGGATAGAATAATGTCTGATAAAAGCGAAAAAAGTATAATAGTCTTACATTTGGGATTCTTTTACATGCCGTATCCTTAGCTCAAACTTCCTTGTGTTAATGACGTTAGTTTCATTAAAATAACAACGACATTAAAGAAATTTTTATATCACATCTTTCTTTTGATATAACCATTCTTCTTCTAATTATCATACTTATTTTGAACAGGGCTTGTGATCAAGAATGGAACAGAGCATCCACCAATACCAATCATTATTGAAGATTTTGTGCAATATTATTATGTATCCAATTATATTGGGTACCAACAATATTGGTCACCCATTATTTTGGACAATAACATTGGGTAATAGTCGGTTCCAAAATACAGCGGATTCCTACTTTTAACGTTAATATCTACATTCATACAAACGTGAGGAAGGATATCCCGAGTGGGTTATAAAACTGTATGGCGATCGGGATTATACATGCACCGATTAATAATTTATGTTACAGTATCCAGCAACTTTTCATTATTTAGTGGGCCGTATTTGACCTGTACACATCTTTTCTTGTGAATGAGTTTTCATTTATGTCAGTATATTTTAGAAATTGAAGGCTCAATTTTTCCTTCGCGGTACTCGCATTATTCAGACCATGGGGCTTGTTATACCAAGTAATATATAAAAATTTCAACAACTATTGAAGTTACCTGTTATTGACAACGATTTCGTAAAGTAAAACACTAATATAGTACTATTTACGAATACATTGTAGTGAGTCTCAAATCGAATTTGGTCACTTTTCTTTTTACATATTGTAAAACAACAAGTGATAGTTTTTGATCATGCTATAATTTACAGTTTTTAAGTATATCAGCTACCCCCAATAGAATGCTTTGTGTCTAATTTTGTAATAAAGCACTTTCAGAAAGGGTTACTCCAGACTTCATGGTCTTTTCGAGTGCTCTCTCACGTTTCATGTAAATAAATAATCACGAATATGGGCTCAGTTTCGCTTTAAAATACTTCCTTCAAGCCAAAAAATGCAAAATACTGTTCTTAAAATTTAATGATTTCTATGTGATACCTACTGTCGGTGGCACTAGGGGCCTTCAGTGAGCTTAACGTTGCCCACCGAAATTTTTTCCGCACTTATAAGAAGTTTTTATCTGGTATAATTGCCTGCTGGAGTAAATTATCTATTTTTGCAAAATTATAGTACAGACTGCTATTGATAGAACTGAATGCTCCAAAAAAGCTACTTAATTTATATCTGTTCTAGAAACGGCGCAATTTATTTTTCTAGTAATAAATTGTAACTGCTGAGTAATACAAGACAACGCTTGAATGACTGAAAAACCTGGGCATGACCTCGTCATCTATTACTAAATATTCTACGAGAACGTTTTAAATTGACGGTTCGATGAAAATGGTTTCTGTTTTCCACACAAACTGGTGTTCGAGAAGATGTTTGGAAGGCCCTCTTTGGATTTATCGATGTTTAAAACTGTTAGAAAAGATAGATTGCTCACAATTGTTCAATGTTTATTTTTTTCGGGTTTGTTTAAAAAACCAATAACATGATACAAAAAGAACTGAGAATTGGAATAAAAAAATATCTGGCTGTCTATAGTGAAGAGAATTTGTCATTTATTTTCGAAGGAAAATCCTTAGTGGCATCAACACCCATAAATGGTGTTCCAGAAGATGTTTGGAAGGCCCTCTTTGGATTTATCGATGTTTAAAACTGTTAGAAAAGATAGATTGCTCCACGTGCTTCTCCACGTGATATAAACGTATATATACTCTCGCCACACTACGGTGGATTCCTACTTTTAACCTTAATATCTACATTCATACAGACCTGAGGAAGGATATCCCGAGTGGGATATAAAACTCTATGGCGATCGGGATTAGACATGGACCGATTAATAACTGATGTTAGAGCATCTAGCAAAGTCGTTCTGAATCAGTTAAAAAGGCACTTACAGCTGCCGAATGGCTGATTTTACAGAAAAATGTTTGCTCTACTAAACTGAAGTGCAGGAGGAAATTTTAGTGTTATCTGTGAGAAACATATAAGCATCCAAAGCTAAGCAAAGTTGGGAAAAAATAATCGAGTATTGATTCTTTTTCTGCGATGTTGTAACTGATTCGGAGTCAGTTTCCTGAATGCCCTAATATCGATTATTAATCGTTATATGCCTGACTGGATTATCTTTTGAGTGAAAACCAGGATATGGCGCATGCTTTTCTACTGTAAAAGTAGGCTGAACTTAGCGATTCAAAAGCGCAGAATGTTCGAGATAATAAAAAAATCAAATAATTTCTGTTTATATTAGAAATTCCCTCCTACGAGCCATTTTTTCTTGGCACGATAGGGAGCCATTTATTCCCAGAAAAGTGTGGGTAAGCCATGTATTCTGGAGACGCAGCAATTTGTTTATCTAGTAATAAATTGTAACTGCTGAGTAATACAAGACAACGCTTGAATGACTGAAAAACTTGGGCATGACCTCGTCATCTATTTCTAAATATTCTACGAGAACGTTTTAAATTGACGGTTCGATGAAAATGGTTTCTGTTTTCCACACAGAGTGGTATTCCAGAAGATGTTTGGAAGGCCCTCTTTGGATTTATCGATGTTTAAAACTAGAAACGATTTACACACTTTGCGGAAGTTTCTGAGGTAAGATCTGTTTATGGAAGTTTCCTTGATTATTCTGATCGAAAAATACTCACACATAATCAAGTATACTGCTGTAGAGCACTTATAAGGAGTTCCCTGAGAGCGTTTCAAACGCTTTCTGAAAACCTCAGTAGTTGAAAGCGTTCTGGCTGATTATCTATGACAGCCTTCTGTTTTCACTAACATCTCAATGTTTATTAAAAGAATTTCTGGAGGTTGTCTGGCAACCCACTGAAATTCTTCATAAACCGTTGATTATATGCCCATTAGAAACGCCGCAATCTATTTATCATTAAGATTTTTTGTGTCAACTTGAAATCCCAATATTTCTATTATTTAATATAACACACAACAGAAAATATTAATTTTAAAACGCTAATTTTTAACAGAGTGATATAAATATTATACACATTAATTATTGGTTGAATATAATCTATTTGATAAATTAATCACTGGTACCGATCCAACATACGTAATGCTTGTTCTTATAAAACATTTTTTCTATTTTTTTCTCTCTATATATAAGTCAGAAAGTACGTTCACGTTCCTTAGTGTGAATTTACACGTGTATGTCTTTACCCTAATGTAATTATACATGAATCTCTAATATTAAATTTATCTGTATCTCTCCGTACTCTTTCTCTTTATCCACACTGACTTTTAAAAAGTAAATGGCGATCGAGCACATTAACATTACTATATATGAGAAAAATATCGAAATGAGAGTTGAAAAGATAATCCAGTATAATGTAAACTCATTGTATCGTTCATCTGTACTTTCCTTAAAAGGTAAATTCACCCGTGACTGGGATATAAACGATTTCCGTTTTGCTAATTTCAACAGATATACAAGATAATGGCGTTGTGGTATTTTAATGGAATTAACACCGGAAGTTAAAGCTAAAAATATCGTTTCTATAGCCTAGAGCAAAAACTTAAATATAGTTTAATTCTTTTTTTAACAAAATATATCCTTGTATAATCCTGGTGCTAATGACGTTAGTTTCATTAAAATAACAACGACATTAAAGAAATTTTTTCGATTTGTATCACATCTTTCTTTTCATATAACCATTCTCCTTCTAATTATCATATTTATTTTGAAGAAGGGTTGTAATCGAGAATGAAACATCACTACACTCCATGACCTCAGGAAGAAACTTAGTTTGAAACTATTCTAATTATTCTGTATTAATCAAAGGAAAACCAGGAAACGGTAGCGCTGTGACAAAAAGATGGTCAAAAATGTCACAGCATTACCGTTTTTCTGCTTTTTCTTGGATTAATACAGATTAATTAGAATAGTTTCTAGGCTGAGAAGTTTTCGCATCTGTTAGAGGGAACAATTTCCCACAAACTGGTATACTTCTAAGTTTTACCAGCTGGTCTTCACTCTTTTAGACACGCGTTTCCGATTGCCCCAAAATTGATTTTTGGGGTTGTTTGTACAACAGGTGTAGTTTCATAACGAATCAACGTTCAGAGCCGAGACACTTTTCATTTCTTAGAGAAATGTTTACACTACTTAATTATCTAGTTGCCACTTTGGGTTAGTTTGTCGCTTTATCGCAATAACTTTTCCCAAAAGGACACAAAATGGAGGCCGTTACCTGGACAAGCTGTGTACAACAAGCCCTTCTTCGTCTTTTCGCAAGGTTCTTTAGAAATCGTGTACCTACGAATTTGGGTTGTCAGTTTGTAACTTGCCAAAGACTCGAAATATCATTTGCAAAGAAAGTACATTCATCGGGAATCGACTATGGCTTATCCAATGGACATATGTCACGCGGTTCACAAGAGATCTGCATGGAATCTGCAGAAAACGTTTTCAGAAATATTGGGATTTCAAGTTAACAGAAAAAATCTTAATGACAAATAGATTCTGGCGTATCAAATGGGCATATAATCAACGTTTTATGAAGAATTTCAGTGGGTTGCCAGACAATCTCCAGAAATTCTTTTGATAAACATTGAGATGTTAGTGAAAACAAAAGGCTGTCATAGATAATCAGCCAGGACGCTTTCAACTACTGAGGTTAGCCCTAGAAAAGGAAAAGTTTCTGAAATCTTATAAGAATCCCACAAGAATTCATAAGAGATTAGTAAGAGTCAGCAAAACTCGGACTTTTCTCGGAGACCATAGTGCAATGAAATTTCAATGCGAGCAGACAATGCTTTGATGATGTTATAGTCTTTATCTGCAAAGGAAAGAGCAGTATAAATAGCGAGTCAGGTAGTAAATTCAGAGGATGTGCACAGTAAATTCAGCCTCCTGTTCCCTTATCTAAATAAGTCTCATTTTCTAGTGTAAAAAAGTATGTTATATAACAGACACTGTTTTACGTCTCGTTTAAAATGAGAGGAAAACGTTCGTATCGTCAATCATACACGTGGCGAGAGTATATGTATACGTTTATATCACGTGGAGAAGCACGTGGAGCAATCTATTTTTTTCTAACAGTTTGAAGAAACATGCTTCCTATAGACGTATACGCACGGAGGATTGGGGCTCAGCCATTCTGCTTCATTCGCTGAATATTAGCTTGGCTCTAATAACGAACTGACCCTACCAATAATATATACGGACATACATTCTCGACAAGTCCAAGCGTGAATGTTTTCTTCACGTATGAACACTGTTACCTTACGGTAAACCTCACAGGCAAGCTATAAACCATTTAACCACTCTCACTTTTATTCTGAGATCAAATGCCAGTTATATGGCAAACCATAATTGAGAAATACATAGAAAAGAACTATTAATACGGTTCTTATGACAAGTTGAAAGGATTTAGATAAAGAGAGGGCGTGTTAATAAAACTGCGGTGTACAAGTCTGATCTCAACTTCAAAGTGAGTCTAAGGTAAATGATTGACCCTGATTGCATTACGTTCTCGAAGAGAAAACAACACGGTGAAATCACTGTTTCAGCTACCTTAGGATACACTTTCTTTTTAAGCGACTCTTTTATATCAAAAGTTTTTCTTTTTCACTTTTTGTTTCTCATAAGAATCTTAAAAGAATGACAAAATATGCTGCAGGTCATTTCTGCTAGAGGTAGGAAAGAAGCCATTTATGCTAGACAACCTTCCCGGATAGACAAATTATGAAAGAGAAATAGCCGTTTATGCTGAAGAGTAATAAACGGCAGAGCCATTTATGCTAGAGAACTTTCCCGGATAGGCAACTGTATAGCCATTTATTCGGGAAAAAGTGTGGGTAAGCCGTTTATTCTAGAAACGGCGCAATTAATTATTTTCTTAATAAATTGTAAGCCCTCGCTTTACTGGTGAGGTAAATTCTCTGGATTTACTCCAAAAAAATGAGTTCCAAGTTGCTTTGATAGAGATACAGTACCAAGGGTTTTCGCAAAGCGAACATTCAATTCGAACTGTGCAACGTAGTCATGGAGATAAATGGTAGTAGCTTAATCCTCAAGTAAATGGGAATTAAGAAGCCGTTCACTACGCCGGTTTATCATATACTGAGATGTCAAACGTCAGGGTGGGGTAGGATCATGGTGTAAAAGTTCTCACATGGTAGGGTACAAGGCGCAAAAGCATCGCGCCTTCTAGTATTCTCACACTACTTACGCGCAAACATCAACGCTAATGAATACCCAACATTCAGTAAATTTCTCCATTCATGAATTTCAGTGTTACGTCTCAGGAAGCCAAAGGTCTATTTGTCTAGGTAACGTTAGCGACTTCTTGGATAATTTGCGCTTGTAGCAAATCCAAATTAAACGAATTTTTATTTAAAAAAGCATTTCCTACGTTTATATACATTTCATACATTTTCATGCCTCTCATATACTTCCATACATTTTAATACATCGAATTCTGATCCTAAATCACGAAAAAAGCAGTTTTTCGACATGTTGAGTATTTGGTTAGGTTCCAGCTGTTTCACAATTTTTTAGATGGAATAATGCAATATCAAATGGAACTGATTTAGGATAGCTATGTGCTTGAAATTAGTGAGATACGAGAAGTTTCTTTTACAAACTTGTGTGTCAATATTGTTGAATGTTGCACAATGGATACCCTAGTGAATGTACTTGAATGAAGCTACTTGATCAAGTACCCTCGAAAGCTTTGTCCAACGTTTTTGCGCTTTTTTTCTAGTAATTCTGGTGCTTGAATTACTTTATCTTTCTGTCATATCATTTGCCACGCACTACATTGGACATGTTTGGTCTGCACTGAAAATGAAAATCAATAATCAATTCTTATCTTTCTCGTATTTTATCGAATGACACATTTTTCTTTTCTTTTTGCCTTTGAGTAAATTATTGTACTAATTTTCTCTGCGTTTTCGAAAATAACCCGAGAAAAACAGCGCTTGAGAATGCGTTTTGTTTTTGTCTCACCCAAAGTTGACACTACAGAGGCTAGGTAAGTATGTTTGTTAGCTTTTGTTTTAGTTCAAAACTCCTGATGGCGCAAGCTTCTTTCGAAGAAACGTTGAGACCTATATCACTTTTCGTTTCGGAGACATTTAAAATTTACATTTAAAAGATGGGGTGAAATATAAAAATGTCTCACCTATCGAAATAAGTATATATGTACAACAGTAAATGTTTAAGCTTACAATTCAACTGTATATAACAATGTCTAGCAAATCTTATATTTAGCTACTTGTTCGTCTTTTGCAAATCTTTGAGTGCGTTTAATGTGTGAATAAGAGACGGAGGATTGTCATTTAGATATTCACGTTGAATATCAATTGTTTGTTGACAGCAATCAATTGCATGATCATAATCATCTTTATGATAATAACATAAACCTAAACTGTATAATGTAATAGCTATATCCGGATGTTTTTCTTGTCCAAATATTTGTTTTTGATCTGATAATATATTTTTACAACAATTAATAGCAAGATCATGGTTATTCTGCAATTTAACATGTAAAACATCTGTTATAAGTCACATGTATTCCGTTTCAATATAGATGGATGTTTATTGTGATAAAAATGTTGTTTTATAGTTAATGCTTGTTCATACTGTTTTCGATCTCTGTAAGTATTACCAATACAATAGTAACATTTACTTATTGATGTGTTATTAAATACTTTGTGAAGCGGGTAAAGGTGGAGATAAAGGTGTCGGGGAGACTGTTGATAAGTAAATACTGTAAGCGATTGATAATTATAATGTGATAATAATTTTACTCAAGATGGTGGAATATGGACAGTAGTACATAAAAACGACGACGATGGTGCGGATGTAACGAATGATAAATTAGCGGTTCTTAATTCAAATATTGTTTTAGTAAATATCTCTAGTGTAATTTTTTGTTTACTTGGATAATTTGCGCTTGTAGCAAATCCAAATTAAACGAATTTTTATTTAGAAAAGCATTTCCTACGTTTATATACATTTCATACATTTTCATGCCTCTCATATACTTCTATTAGTATTGTACAAAATATAACCCAAAAAAATAAATCTAGGAAGTGATAAAGCACTTTTTTGATTACTGTAACTAAAAAAATTGATCAAATAGAAAATTTTAATCAAATTTTAAAGGGAGTAGACTAACTGAAGTGCATACTTGCTAAACGACACAATATACGAACGAAGGTTGGTGAAGAAAGAAAATAAATTTATTTGAGTATATATTCGATGATATATTCGCCGCGCTATATTTCTATATTTTTTTTATATATATATTCGTATACCGTTTGATATACTTTTTCTATCGCATGTGTATATGGTTACATACAAAAGATGCAGACAGCTTTGTCTCGTTTTTTGACTGTTCACATAAGTGCAAGTTTGATTGAAAATCTAGAAGTATACATGAATGTCATATTTCTCTTTATCTAACTTAAAACTAACTAAACAAACACTCTTGTTTATGAGAATTTTTTGAAACTTCCAGTGAGCGACAGTCATTCGATATATAGAAACTAAATAGTTTCTGAACAATATGACTACTACACGCAGAGAAAAAGTTGTGGTGAATGTGCATGATTTTGGTGAGGATGGCAACTCTTTCAAATGTGAACGATCGTTTGGAGAACTATGTGCAAGAGTTGTCGAAAAACTAAGCACACAAAATAAAAGTGCAAGTATGACAAATATCAGAAAATCTTGTAATAATGCAATTTCTCTTCTTTCAACACGAGTGAAAGAAACCCTTCGGAATTAACCCTCTATATTGAACAGAAACATATCAGAAGTTCGTTGATCGATGGTAGTGATCTAAATATTTGTGAACTACATATGGATCGATCTCCAAGTAAAACATCGGAACTAGATCCAGATGGTGGGAGTTTATCTTCTGTGAGAAATAATGATAATCCATGTCCAGCACGAAGTAGTTCATATCAAGCTATTAATTCTCCATAGACTGAATAGTTGGACGAAGAAAGATTTTTTCTAAGGTTTTCAAACAGTGTGCTGTTTTTCGACGCGAATTATGAGTATCTACAACAGCATTTTGAACAATGTTTATGTAATACTAGTAAGCCGTTGGACGTAAGACGCATTTTTGATGATGTGTGTGAGTATGTCTTTGTGACACTCAATTTCTATGTGGATTGCGAAGAGCTGAAGGGAGAAATAAACGTACGATTACGTGGTATTGCAAGAGCTGCAAAAAGAAAAGTTAAATATGCTCCTGCGACATTAAGAATGTTAAAAGAAGAAAAAATAGATGTGCCATAAGATGTCATAAGATGTCATAAGATGTCATAAGATGCCATAAGATGTGTTAATTCACTTCATACAGTGCAGCAATCAAGAGATATATCTGAGTCGCACACTACGTTTGGTTTTCAATATAATAGTCTATAAAATATGTTATTGCCAGATCTAATGTACTTACAAACATAAACGTGCAATTTCCTAGTCGATCACTACATTCACGAAGAATAATAATACACGAGGTTCTTGCTGTTTAATTTGATTCATGTTTCAACTAAGAATTGTTTCTCAATGATGACAGACTTGAAAAATTAAATTCTTTTGACGCATAGTAAACGAGTTTGATGCAAATCATTACTAACATTTAATATTATGAATACAGCATAGTTTATAACTTTCATTTGACACAGGTAGCTATATATGGGCAATTTGAAACTCAATAGATCTACAACGGGATACTCTTTAAAAAAAATTCTTAGCTTACAAGGCGAATATCGGTTTTAGCATTTACTCCTAATAGAAATCAATACTCGTATCATACAGTCCTGCATAAGCGTTTTGCAGAATACGCTTGAACGTTTCTTCTCTAGTACAAAGTCTAAATCTGTTTCTTCACGAAGTAAAAAACGTTCAAGAGTATTCTGCGAAACGATTTAGCAGGACTGTACGATGCAGATACCGGTTTATATTAGGACTAAATGCCAAAACCGATATTCGTTTTTAAGCTACGAATCTTTTTTAGAGAGAGTAGAACGATAAGAATAAATATATGTAAATAAATATTATTTATTTAGTACAATTCAATTTCATTAGTATCAGAGAGTTGCGAAGTGGAATGTACAACACAGATGGTGTGGACTCACACTTTTCGGATATTATATTCAATCAAAGCGCATATTTTTCACGTATTTGATATCTGGATTCTGTTGAAGGTAGCACTAGAGGATCAAGAAACGTCAGAACAGGAGAGTAGGAATACCACTCAGAATCTTTGAATTTTCCACGCAAATCGAATGATATTGTATCGTTATTTTGATTATACAGGTATTTACAGAAACAAGATTTGTGCGTGCAGATATAGAACAAGGTGAAAATATTGCTAATGCACATGATGTGACAGTTAGTTTGAGAAAAGTGACATCTTCAATATAAGTACAAATACCGGATAAAACAGAATCTATTAGATATGTTGAGGATGTTTTAGTCCTTCTTTGACATTAGCGGCAAATCTGTCTCTAATTGTTGTATCAATCACATACTTGTTTGGCTCACAGCCAGGAAATAGTCTTAATTGCTCCATTGATCCATAATGTGCTAGCATAATCTTTTTTTCTGATGGGTCTTGTTTTGACACGCCAACGATTTGATGATGTATCGATAAATACTGTACGAATCGCGGTCGATATAAGTATTTTTCACGTCCATCTGTATATCTAATAGACGATCGAAGTGTGAAACGTTCAATAACTAGTAGACTTTTAACAGACTCTTCTTGCGTGTAGTTTTCTATCTGTCTGGTACAGAAAAAGTTACTCCATAAATTAATAGATCCAATAATTTGTCGTCCGTATTCCTTTCGAAGAAAATCACTGATTGTTGTATATGGTGATAATGATATCAAATACTCATCTAAATCAATCATGCCTAGCCATTCAGATTGATCACCAAAACGTAGAAGACAATCGTGCACTGCTTCAACTTGAAAGTAGCGTGAAGAATCAATGTCTTTTAATTGCAATGATGAAAAATTCCATTGAACAATTTCTAAAAAGCCAACATGTTGTCGATACACCGAAGCAATGCCTTCTAAACGATTATGTGTATCAGTTGTATTATAGACGACGATTTTCGTTACACCAACAAGACGATGAAACTCAATCCACTGTGGCAAATATTCATATTTATCTTGTAATGGGGATGTGCATAGTGTAAAGCTCCAATTTGAAGATTTTGATAAGACCGAAGACAAAGAGATATTGACAGAACCTTTCAAAATCGGAATATGACTAATTACGAATGAAGACAGTAAAACTTGGATGAATGTTTTAGTCTGCAATTTTTTTCTTCCATACTCAGTTAACGGACAATCAAGCAACGATACTCGCTCACTATAATATAAAGAATCATAGCTGTAGCCTTGTGATCGAGAGCCATCTTCAAAAATACACCATAGATCAAGTTTATGTGATGAAGATGGATAATTCTCTGATAAATTATCGAAACGTTGTTTCATATGTTTATTTTCTTTAATGACTTGTGGAATGTCTGTTGGAAAAATCATAATAAATGTAACAAATCCACCGTCCGTAACGTAGTAGGCTTGTTTCAAGACTCAATGCGAGTAGATTTGAATCACCGGATAAAGCAGGAACTACCGGTATACTGTCATTCACTATAAAAAGTGACGGACTAACATAACCAGATATATCATTTGTAACAGTAGGAATCGGAAATAACGATGAACAGTTATTGTCTGGACCCATACTCTTTGAATGTTTGAATCGTTCATGTCTTTGTAACCGATAAATAAAACTAAATATGGATGTAGTAGACAAGAAGACAAGCACCGCAAAAGAAATGACTATCCGGAATCGTTTCGGCATTAGTGAATGGTTAGTATAACTAGAAACAGAGAAAGCATAAATGGCATTTTGCGTATATACCAAATATACGATACCAATATTATTTCAGATTAGCCTTTTACACCCGTCAGTCCCTTTCAAGG
>CAJNOQ010007424.1:0-12306 GCA_905250885.1 Didymodactylos carnosus
CCCTAATTTTTCCTCAAAAGAGTCGATATCAAAATAGACACCATTCGATAGAGAATTTGAAGGGCTACATTTTGCACTATTTATTTTTTGAAAACGAGAAACTTCGACTTTTTGCCTAACTTCCGCCTGGATGCCCACTGTGATAGAATTTGCAAAAAAAGCCCTAAATTAATTTCTTATTTCTGTAGCTTGCAATAATAAGCATTTAGGCCTTCTCTTGTAAATTCTATAATTTTGCAAAGAAAGATCGTGTAGAGCTAAGAGACGTCTCATTTTAATCAGAAATTTGCGAGCTGCAATCACGTCTCATTAGGAAAGTGTTTTAGTTTTTTTTAGAGTTTCTGAAAAACTGGTTTTCCAGAAAGCCGGGTCTTCAAGAGTCACGGGCTCGAATTCTTTTAGGCTTTTTACTAGCTCGATACCCTCTATCAATCGACATATGAACGAACGAAATCGGAAGAATTCACCGAAAAACGTTCTCTCGTGAGATACGACCGAAAGACTTACTGAAGACCGTAAATATATTAATATAATTGAAGATTCTTTAATATCTGAGAACTTTGAGAAAGAATACGTAGTTTAACTGTTCATATTTAATACATCTTCGAAACAACAAATACGAGTACGACCTTGTGCACACTTTGCACTAGGGGTGTTAATTTACTGTAATTTTAGAAAATAAATATAAAAATTGATCGTTTATTTTTTAAAAATAAAGATAAAACAAAGAAAGAAAGGTTTTATTTTATGAAATATATGCGGTAGATGTGGAATGCTCTAAAACCACAGAATTCGTGGTTATTCAGATGAAGTACTGTATTTAGAAGATGTTTCTGATGGAAAACACTTAAATTGTAGGCATAATTTAAAAAAATAAGGAAATAAAGACAAAATAAATAGTTGGTATTCTCCTTCTAAGACAACAATTTTTCCTCGGAACTCGCTGCGCTTGTTTTATTCAATTATCTCTTGTCGAACTAGGTTAGTTTTAATCGATCATGGTAATTCATCATGACATAAAACCACTTATTCGGACAATTGAAGAGGAATAATCAGTATTTTTTATGTATTTTTGGGGTGCTTGCCGTGTGTAATACCGGTAGCATCCAAGTGCAGAATCTAAGACAAGATGGTCGATAGCCTTCCAGAAGTGAACAAACTGAAGAATACTGGAAGTTTTTTAGCGCGTGAGCCGACAGAAGGAAGCCCAGAGCTATCCAGTTCCCTTTGCTGATTCAGCTCTTCGTAATAGAGGACTTTCAGTCAAGGGTCAAGTGAATCGAAGATGAACGCTATCTTGTACTTAAGTTCGCAGAGAATTTATATTGTACATATGCTCACTAACCCGCTTTTTAAACTGTTTGCAAGCATTATGTCCATTTGCATCTATTGTAAAAATCTAAGGCAAGGGATCATCCACTGAAGATGAGCAGGTCAATTTGAACAATGGGAGAGTAAATATTCTGAACATTCATCTGTATCTGTGAATATCAGCTGCTTTGCGATCATTTCTCTGTCAGTTATTAACTTCTGGACTTCATCGTCGTCAGATACTGTGCTTAAAAACTCTAATGACAATCTGACTTTTTGCCATGTTTCGGGTGAATATTTAATACAAATGACCACTACCTTAATCTCATAAGTTCTATTAGTGTTATTTATCAGAAAAATAACATAAAAAATTTGATTTTAATTCTTATCATGTATTATTTTGAAAATAAGTATGCATTGCTTTTTTTAAGTAAAAAAAACAGGAAAATTTAAGCTGTGCAACAGTTCACTGAAAAATAAAACATTTTCATTGTTAAAGCAATTTTGCTCGAATAATTCAGACACAGTACTAAAAACCACAATGTTTTGAGATAGAAAACCAAATTTTTGGTTTAAGTTTTATAAACTTCTGTTAAGAAAACGATGCAATCATTAGAAATAAACTCATTTTGTAGAACTTAAGATTCTCTTTAGCCAGAAATAACTTGTTAAGCTAAATGTTACCAGATAAAAAATTTATTTTTAAAAGTTTTCTAGTTTTTCAGTTCAGTATATTTTGACAATAAAAACGGTTAGGTATCGGAGGTGGAAAAGTGGACATATTCGGAAAGATGAAAATGATTACTGAATTTCTCATAGACATACTCAACGAACGGATCCTGAATATCTTTTTTTTCTAGAGAACTGATTATACTGAGCAATCACTTCTGTTTGTGTATAAAATCTTCATAGACCTAAACCTACCACTGAAATCGAAAACTATGCATCCATATCTACTTTCCCAGTTTTTACTGACATCAATTTTATTCCTAAATTACAATGATGGTAAGTCACAAGTCTATTCTAATGTGCAGAATAATATTGAATTTTTTTCTCTTTGTTCAGCGGCCATTCAGAATATACTACTTGAAGGTGATAGCTGGGATTTTTCTTGTTCGGACGTAAATGTTCAAGCCGTGACAAAGGCTATCATGAAAAATGGTAAACCGTTACCAACGAACACTCAAAAATATGTATTTACGCCGAAGGGTGTGACAATCAAAAATCTTACTCCTGCAGATTCAGGATCGTACAAATGTCAACGAGCACCGAAACCAATGACGTGGACATTCAACGTTGATGTCAAACCGAAAGGATCAGGTATGAATGAAAAAAAAGGGTTAAGCTAGAGGAGACAGCTTGTTATAGAAACTTGTCATAAAACTTAAAATTTGTCGATCATTTTGTAAAACAAATCGCAAACATTTATTTAGGTTCAGGAACACAAATTGAAGGTCAAGACCACACAATCCCATGCGGTGCAAACTCAAAAAAAAGAACGAAAAACGCATGGACAAAAAACGGCAAACTGCTACCTGTTAACCGAAAGAAATATGTGATCAATAACCACAATAGTTTACAAATCAAGAATCTCACTAAACAAGATTCAGGCACATATGCATGCAAAACACTCGAGCAGCAAAACTGGATTTCGACGGACATAATCGTCACAAAACGAATAGGTCCTGGTAAGTACGTGATGATTGAATGTTTTTCACCCGATTTTATCTTATCTCTGTTTATTTCTCTATTATAGGCGGTATGGCTCGTCTTCCGATTGCAAATTCTACAAAAGTACCAAAATAGACGACGTGTCATGTCAAACAAGAAAACATTTCGAACGTTGAAATTCACTATCATGTATACGTTCCATTACTATGAAATCTATTTTACATTAGCTTTTGATTAATTTTCGATTTGAATGGCACCTGTTTTTTTATCAATTGATACAGCAAAGCTCTACTTTACTTCACTAGACCGTAGTCCTAGAAAGCATAATAAAATAAATTAAAAGAGAAAAACTAATTAACCACTCATAAATAAACTATGAAGTAATTACTCTGTTTATATGTTTACTTTGTTCTTTGAAGGTCTCTACATAAACTCTCGGCAAAAAATGCTGTAAAACAAATCAAAGAAATTGCCTAGATTACTGGTGTTGAGAATTTGCTTAGGATTTTTATGTGCTTCTCAATGTTTATATATTAAGAACAGAAGTCGTCTTTCTAATTTATCAGCTCCTAGGAGAAAAAAAGTTCTATCGGTTTTTGAAAACGTGTCACTCATCCTTGATCTCTAACGTTTCTTCATTTTACTGCTGTGATATTCGATGATGACCTTATCAATACGTTTATAAAGCAAAAATTGTCGATTTCTGTTTTTTCTTCATTTTCGGCGCGTTCTATGGCATTTTGTTCTGTTTCGTGATTGTCAGTGTATTTAATGATGACACACTGATTGCTGGTAGCCTTTTATGTGCATTTTACAAGATCTCCTAGGCTGTCAATGACTGTGCGATGGGTTTGGCTTATTCCACTAAATGATGTTTATTGACTGATTGCATGCCTTTTATTCTTTATATGCGTGAATTGTTTCCTACTTTTTTACTCATTCGAGCACTTTTATACCAAAACGCTGATGGTATCATGATCACTTAAACAACAAAACACGATCTTGTTTCTTTACATAAATGTTTACATGATCGTCAGCTATGCTCTCTTCAAAAAGCCCTATTTCGGGAAAGAAACTTCTTTTTAATCTCATCATTATCGCAAAATCGACTTTTTGTACGCCGAACAGAATCGGTTTAAGGTTTTTTCTAAATAACTTTTGGAATGAATGTACGGGCATCAAAGTATCTCTTTATTCAAATTACGTTTTGCATTTGGGCACGAATTAACAATCGCGCCACAATTCGCGCCAAAATGCGAAACGTAATTTGAATAAAGAGATACTTTGATGCCCGTACATTCATTCCAAAAGTTATTCAGAAAAAAACGTTGAATCGATTCTGTTCGGCGTATAAAAGTCGATTTTGCGATAATGTATTGAAGAGTTAACAAGTTGTTCATCAATTCCAGCATATTACCACATGAGGAAGCAGTTTGTAATCGTTGATGATGTTCTATTAAGAGCTCGCTGTTCGGATGTAGGTGCTCACTCTTAAGAATGCGAGCACGGCTTGGCCCAGCGTGACGGAGTGACATTTTTTCCTCTTTCACGACCTTTATCTTTCGAACCACTTAATAGATTAGATTGAAAATGCTTTTTCAAGAGTAACTCTACTAGTACTCTGAGCTCTGGAAGTTTCAACTTGATTGGTTACGTTGATTCAAAGTTATAGTCAAAACAGGGTTTCTCATATTTCAAAAATTGCTTCAAACTGACGCATTTCTCAGAAGAAGTCTTGAATGGAAAATTATAGAAACACCTCTGAGCTTCCGGAATCTCTATTTCGTTTGCTTGTTTCAGCTTCAGAATGCCAGGAAAAGAAAAAATACATGCCGTGACGATGTCGTAAATTTCATCATTTTTTGTACTTTCACCAGTTCAGAAGGTTTCATCATCTTTTTCCCGATAGTTAAAAACTCACAATAAACCGTACTTTTAGCCTATGTTCAAACTTCAAAATAAATAGTACGTTTTGTAGAGAATTGAATTCTCTATACAGTAGCACAGTTTTTAAAATTTTAGAACGAAAATAAGTAGATCAGGAAATTCAAATCAAAAATCCCGAAAAATTAATTCAAAGTTTAAAATTCGAAATCAAAGTTTCGTTAATAAAAAAGTTGATATTCGTGATTAGTTTAAAAAGCTGCGTCCGATAACGCATATTTAAGCTGACTCGAGAAAAAAGATTACCTTTCACCATCTGATTCAAAATATGTTCTGAAGGCAACGATTGTCCAATCAAAATTTTAATTAATAATGCACCAGTTTTAAATTTCATTTTGTTTATATTCGACTTTATCCGGTCATTTTCAAGTGACAAAAAACTAACTGTAAAGAAGATAGAACTACCTCTACTATCTTTTTGTATATATATCCGCATATGTATGAAAAATGTTGAAATTCTTCTTTCAGTTCTGTGACGTTTTAGGTCATGAGATAGAAAGAAGAGGATAGATAGTAAAGAGATAGTTCTATCTTCTGTACAGTTAGTTTTTTGTCACTTGAAAATGATTGTATAAGGTCGAAATAATATGAAATCAACAAAATAATATTTAAAACTGCTGCATTATTAATTAGAATCTGATTCAAGGGTTAGCCGGCCAACCCCAGCACTTTACTTATTATTAAGTATATTGCGTCTTACTTCATGAGATGCACACAGTTTATGCTTTGTCAACAAATCCAGTGTTACCGTTTTCAGACATCACTCACAGCTCGCTATTGCTTCCTTTCGACATATCGCACACAGATTTAGGTTAAGTCGCCGTTCGACAGTTCTACTTTTCGACAAACAGCTTTCGACACTCGGATTTTTCGCTGGAAATTCGATAGTGTCGAAACACGCTATCGACAAGTGTTTCTGTCGAATTACGAACTTACCCAGATTCATATGATCCATTAATCGTAATGGATTGTAAAGAATCGTAAAAATATGTGTATTTTAAATAGATCTCATATCGAATTTTTCTCGAAGATTTTTAAAAGTTTTAGCTAACTGATTTATATAAACAACTCAATCTTGATTCAATAGCAAATGGTTTTAATCCATATGGAAAATGGAATGGTATAGAAGAAAATTTTAGTAAAATTCTTTATAATGATGCTGCTTTAAATTCGTTTATATATAAAAGAAAAATCTATCGTGGAATGAAAATAAACATCGATGATTTGAATCGATATGACGTTGGAACTGTGGTACTGAACAAAGTCTTTCTATCAACATCAAAAGATCGTCATATTGGCGAAGCATTTGCAGGCCCTGACGATGAATTATATCAAACTGAAAATACAAAGCAAATGAACCATTTCACGTTTGAACACTTTTTTCTATCTACTAATGAAAAAATATCAACAGTTTACTATATTAAATTTTCGATTTATGCAGGAGTTTTTCAAAACCCTGTCTTTAAACGGTATCCAAGAACTTTTTGCTTGCAAAAAGGTGCTGCATAAGCTCTTCTTTCGTTTGGTGAAAGCCGCATCTTTCTAGCTCTTTCTGTTTTCGAGTTATTCAAAAAACATCCAAATATGTATGGATAGGATAAAAGCAACACACGCGAAAAGAGATCGCCCCAAATTTTCTGACTAGGAGTTGCTTCCTGGTGGAATTATGAGGTTTTTCGAATAAGGCCTAAAAATATGTAAGAGCAATCCTAAACAAAAACTGGATTTTGTTTTTCAAATATATCGGCCTAGGAACGATGTTAAATTCTCATATGTAAAATAAGGTAAACTTGTCGATCTGCCAGAAATTCCATGGAATTTGTAAAATTTTAGAAATTATTTTAGAATTTCGACAGCGTTGGTGAAGTTCCGAAAATATTCGGAATTTTGACAATTATTTCGCCAAAAAATAATAGTATCATAGGAAAAATTTGGCTTATGCTGTTAATGACGCCTAGTGATTCGTGATTATTGTATACATTGTTGTCGAAGGACGTAGTGGAATTTTGACAAAATTCTCTACTTTAACGAAGTGATGGAGAAAAAGAATATTTATAAGCCATAAAAAAGAAAAATATAGAATAAATAACAAAGAACAATGTTAAGAAGAAAACAGTAATAGAACTAAAACCAACCGATGATATGATACAGCAGAGGGGGATTAATACCGGAAATGAATGATAAAGGAAAAAATAGAAGTTAATGACATACATTGGCTTTTTAAATTAATTAAGCCATGATATTACTTTTGATGATGTTAGAATTTCAATGGCATTGTCACAATTCCTATAAAATTTTCTAACTTCGCCAAAGCTGTCGACATTCCAAAATAATTTCTAAAATTTCACAAATTCCATTGGAATTTTTTGCATTTGTCGAAATGTCTTTGAAACTTTGAAATTCGCAGAAAGTCTGTTAGATTCCAAAAGCAGATCGACGAGTTTACCCTATTTTAATAGCAGACCAACTGTCCTATAAGATGATATTTGAATTAGGCAATTCCTTTTGTTTGTAGGAAAAGTTAACAATCTTACGAGGGAAGGTCCCTAGGTGTTTCCTTGGGATTTCAAAGCAATGTACCCCACTTTACTAATTTAAGGATGCTGATTACGAATCTGAAAACCATTTGTGCTCTCGTTCAAGCCTTCAAGAGTGATAAACATTTTATTTTAATAATAGCGAAAAGTATCATATTTTGAAAAAATCACAGCTTTTCATAGAAATATTCAATAGAGCTATGCCATTCTACAAATAAACACCTTAGCTATAAAATGATATGTGTTTTAGCTTCAGAGAACGTTTGATTGTTAAGTAAAAGAAATTTTAAAACGTTGCACATTTTCCACTTGTTTTATGCTTCTTTTTGAAAATGTTTAGAAAAATTTGCCATATATTACCACAACATTTCATTCTGTTGCATCATGGCAGTCGTGGTGACAACCAAGCTAAAACACGTATCATTTTATAGCTAAGGTGTTTATCTGCAGAATGGCATATCTCTCAGCTCTATTGAACGTTTCTATGAAAAGCTGTGATTTTTTCAGAATATGATACTTTTCGCTACTATTAAAATAAAATGCGTATAACTCTTGAAGGACTGAACGAGAGCACAAATGGTTTTCAGATTCGTAATCAGCATCCTTAAATTAGTGAAGTGGGGTACATTGCTTTGAAATCCCAGGGAAACACCTGGGGACCGTCCCTCGTTAGGCGTTTTTCATACATTTTCTTGTACAAGATTCTTCTGCTCTTGTGCAGAGTCAGATCTACACATATGATTTTAGCTATAGATAGTATTTGATCCTATACTATCTATATTTCACCTATTAACGCTTAACATAGTTCTTAGGCCTACATATTTGAAAAAGGAAGTCCAATTTTTATTTGGGTTTGTTTCTCCACGATTCTAGGACTTTTTCGTAAAATTTTAGGGCAGTATGTATATGCAAAAGGTGACCCTATCTGTGCAATCACTTCATTTATTTCCACCTATAATCCTTCTCTTACCATGATTATTATTTTATATATTATTCGTTTGAATTTTATTTTTCAAATAGATGTTAACTTGTCATATAAATCACGAATATTATTTTTAGTACGTATAATTTCTGGATAATTCGACGGAAATGATTTTTCATAAATTTCTAATGCTGTAAGATAATGTTTGGCAGCTAAATCATACTGTTTTGTATGTTTATATACTTCTCCAATGTTATTGTATGTATTAGCTACTTGTGGATGATTCGTTGGAAGAGATACTAATTGTATCTTTAACACTTTTTGATATTGTACTAATGCTTGATCAAATTCTTGCTTACGACTATAAACATTTCCAATATTATTTAATGTTGGTGCCATACTCGGATGTAAATCAGGAAGTAATTTCATTTTAATTCGTAAACATTCATTATGTGATTTTAATGCTAAGTCATATTCATCTTTCGTATTATGTATAATACCAATATTGTTATAAATCATTGCGGTTGAAAGATAATCATGACAGCCATCTTTAAATTTGGCTTCTAATGCTTTATAATAATTTTCCAAGGCTAGATCAGCATTTTGTTTGTGTCTATACACAATACCAAGTCCGTTATAGGCATCACCAATCCAACAATAATCAACCGAGGATGATTTTAATTCAAGATCAATTGCTTTATTAAAATTATTCAAGGATGTATCATAGTCTGCTCTTTTTAAAGCAATATTTCCAAGACCATAATAGCATCTTGAAATGTTTGGATTATTGTCTTCTACTTGGTCTAATCGACGGTAATAATAATGTTCAGCTTTATCTAATTCACCCATTTGTTGTAATATATCACCTAGTGACATAAAATCCGTTTCATCTTCTATATCTTCTTTCATCGAATCAAAAACGTCTTTTAATTGATCATCGTCTTCATCACATAAAACTAACTTAATTAACCATACTTGCTGTTGTTCATTATAATTGATATTTGTTAATTGAAATACTGATCCTAACATAAAAAGCACTTCTTCTTCATTTTGAAAACAACTTAAACGTGATATATCAGCAAATGGTTTAGCATTGTTCAAATGAGTGTTAGCTTCAATTTCAAAGAGGACAGATTGCCGATTTTCGGTTACATCAGCTGATAACGCAAATCCTAGAGCTGTATCTCTATCTCTCGAAGTAGAAAGAAAATTGTTAAATGATATGTATTGATTTTGACTTGTAATTAGTTTATCAATTTCTTCAACATCAATAGCTTGTCCACGATATACACGTAAAATAGGTTCATCAAAATTTTTTTCTGCTAATAGTTGTTGATATAGATCACGAATAAAAAATGTGTATGTGAAAAGAGTATCCATGTCTTGTTTACGTAGAGCAAGATTAAGAATTCGATAAAGAAATAATTCCTTTGTGTAATACCATATCGATCTCGAAGGCGTATAAGTTTTTTCAAATTCATCAATTTTTGCAAGCTGCACATCATTTTCTCTATATTGTTGTTTACATATTTTAACAAACTCGGTAGAAGACAATTGTGTATAATATTTACTCATACGTAATAAAACTTCAACAAATAATTGAAACCACATAAAGTTACCATTTTCAGTTGAAAGATTTTTCTGTATCTCTTGTCTTGGATTAAATACATTGATTGGTATAGCTGTATCGTCAGTTAGTTCACGTCTTTTCTGATCGTCTGCTATTTTGTTAATCAATTCATTGATAGTAGTGATTACACATTTTATCTACAACAATCCAGAAGTATTTTTCTTGGATAATGCTGTGGGAGAAATTTCTCTACAGAAATTTAAATTTTCATCTTAACTATGATAGATTAGTCAAACATAGTGCAAAAATTTTACGTATAACTATGTCTTGCATCTATCAATTAACTCTGCTTATTTTTGTCATGGATCAGCATTTTTGTATGTTGTTTTATAGTAATAACGAAGGTATGAATGTAAAGTTTCGAGAAAGGTTTTTGATTCAACAGTCAGTGTATGATGAGATCAGTCTGGTATTACGTGACAGTTGATGGAATACTCAACTCAAGGTTTCCTTGAACAATCATTTTAAGTATGAACTAGGCCACGCTCCAGTAGTAGAGGCCTGCGGGACCAAACCTTTTTGGTGCCGGTCCCGTGGTCCTGTGCATGTTTTTTCAAAGTAGCACTGATAGTCTGAAAGTCAGTGTGTTGTAATGTGGTTCGTAGAACAGCATGCGTGGGTGGTATTAATTGAAGACTTTTAGAATTTTCTATGAGTTCTTTCTTGCAGAACTGGTGTCTACATACAAATAAGCACAGAAACTAAGAAATTTTTAAGCTCCATACAAGACTATTTTCAAAAAAACTGGTCCCGGTCGTACTAAAAGTCCTGCGGAACCGGGAGCATCCTGCAGGTCTCTGGGTCCCGGTCCCGTAAAAAGTCCCACGGAACCGGGACTGGGACGATCCTGCAGACCTCTCTCCAATAGCTGTAGTTCTTCTAGATTACAAGTAGACCGATTAACAACTCTCAAAAAGATAACCTGAGGCAGGTTTTTTTGAACAATTCGTGGTATTTGCTTGGCATTGGATTTATTCAATTCTTGCGTGTTATTATTATTGATAAGCTTTATTCAATTATTGCGTAGTTTAAATTTAAAATCTGGAATATAGTATTTAATATCAGCATCCATAGTAGAACATCAGTTGATGCAGATGTTTGATGTTAATCGTAGTGTTGCGTATTTCATTCTCAATATATAATAATTCTCTATGTAACGGTGATGATTTCGAGTAATGAAAACATCTTGGTTTCGAAAGCCCACAGCTACGGATAGACTTCTCTATGATGAATCGAATCATTGCTCGACAATCAAAATGAACGTTGTTAACGATATGTCTGAACGCATTCTGGTAGCGAACAATTATGACATAAACAATTTGGAGCGCATTCTGCTAAAAGGTCACTATCCTATGCATACTCTTACTAAAATTAGGACTCGTATTAAACATCAGCAAATAGGAAGACGACCTGATCAACCAGATAATCCGTCTGACTCCTCTATTCAGTATTCTGCGACCGTTGTGTTGCCACATTAGCACGGAATGACAGACAAAATCAAATAATTATTAAAAGTGAAAATGTACACACAAAAAAATTGTCATTTCTACATTTTAGAATTCTCATACGTTCAAGAACAGGTAAACTTCCCCCCTGCGATGGAAAAGTTAAATGATGATGAGTCACTCGTTACCCAAACATTAATAAAAGGTAATCCTAAACAAACTGTACTGGTCAAGTCGGCCGCTGGTAGACATTATCATGCGGCTGGACATTTGACTATAACAAATAACTTTGAAATTCTCACTAGTGAACAACACAAATACAAATTGTTAATAAAAGAATCACTCTTGATAAGATCACAAGAACCGATACTAAATGGTTCAGATCGTTCAGTACCGTTATACGTCTTGTGTGTACATTTCCATTTTTGACACTGACCGTGAATGGTCGAAATATTAAGTTTTGTAGAATAAAATTCTAGAATTAGCTGCAATTAACATGAAATTATTCAAAAGTCGGCGCCTACTGGTATTAAAGTCTTGACTTGAAAGTATTACAAGAATTAAACACTGAAGTTGCAGTATAGTTACAATCAAAAGACAAAAATTAACGAAACAACATTTTTCTGCAACTTGTCCCGAGCCAGTGAAATTTTTTTCTAGCTCCAGGCCCATAAGCCCACACCCGTAAATTTTTTTTGTCCGTCTGCCCCACTGGACGGGACAGACGGGATGGAATTCGGAGGTTCCCCGCAGGAGTCTACAGCGTATACACCATTAGGTATAACGACCGACTCGTGCTTACAATGATTGTTCAAGCAAACTTTGGGTTGGATATCCTCTCAACCG
>CAJNOQ010007425.1:0-12305 GCA_905250885.1 Didymodactylos carnosus
CAAGATGGCGGAATCTACGTTTTTCAGGGCTTTTCGTAAAATATCAATATCTCAGCAACGATACAACTTTTTGATTTGCGCCTTTTACCAAAATTCCTTAAAATGTTTGGTCTACAAAAGCCCCCTATTTTGGAAAAGTTTCGAGAACATCGATTGAAGGCCACTTCGCTGTAATAGGTCGTGGCTTACGTGCAATGGCTCCTAAGCATATCTTTTTTTCCTTTGTGTGACATGTCTGTTCTCCAGTGCAGCATCGTATCTTTGTTAAAATAGATTAAAATAACTGTAGTGATAAACGGAGACGATGGAACCTAGATCTAAATGACTTTAACTTGTGTTTTCATCAGAGCTGGGCAGCTCCGACCCTGCCCGGCTTCTTTCCTAGAGTTTTATATTCGGCTCCGGCTCCAAAAGATGTTCATCTTTCCTTGTTTTTCTTTCCATTGAATTTTCCAGGCTTTCATGTAAGGAAAATATGAAAAAGAAAATCGTTTTGAAGTACATATACTCTATAACTGCATGACATACACATAAAAAATCTACTTTCAGAACCATTACAGTTAATAGAAGAAGGTCAAGACTGAGGCAGCATAAATTAATGTGTCAGCAGCGCACACACTTCTATAACTATCTGTCGTAAGAGTGCCATTTTTACCTCAATCGAACGCGCACATCATCATCCACACACCGGCTCCGGCTCTGAACTCAACGCTTCCCGTCCAGCTCCGTCTCCGCTTATAAACGGAGACGGCTACCAGGAGCCGGAGCCGCCCAGCTCTGCTTTTCATCAAATTTCCTGTCGGAGAAAAGTCACTGTTTCAACCTGATTGACGAGTGAGAAACGTAACTCGAAGTCTCAGATCCATCTAAATAGGAAGAGAATCAAGCACAGTCACATTTATAACTTGACTTTCCAACTTTTTCGAACAAACGGTGAATGGAAACAAGTCGAACTGATTTTTCCACGTTCTTCCCATAGTGAAAGCGAGAAAGAAACAAACATCAAATATTCGTTTACGAATATACTGCATGTGCGAGAAAACATATCTCCTTATTTTCTAGATGAATAGTAAATGAGACTAAAAGACGCAAACTGGAAAGAAAGAGAAAAACACGAGATTTTTTATTCTTATACCTATATCCAAAAATTATTCAGCATAAAATAACACAAGCTCTGCCGATGAAGAAAATAAAAGTGTAATACGTGTAAGGCTATTGCATGCAAATTACTGTTACTACTGGAAAATATGGCTATTAATACGGTAAATAATTCATGTGTTATAACTAAATAAATATATCAGACTAACCTCGCGCTATACTCATTAGGATCATCACTTATTGATTGAGACCGATCTGCCAATCTGAGTGCCCGAGCCCTGCTTCTTTCTTGTTTTTGTCTGGATCTAGTAATTTATCCACTCTCTCTTAAACCATTAAAAACCCCCCGTATATATCTGGTATGTATTTTTTTAACAAAATACGAAAGCAAACGGTGGTCCTCTCACTTACATACCATACTCGCCATCATTAAGCCAGTAATTTGAACAGTGATTAATGTAGTTGGTGTGGGTAGATAATCATGCTTCACCTTAACGTGATGGCCTATTAAAACGAATCATGTGTATTTTTTTATTGATTTCTATTAATTAGAAAAAGTATTATAGCAACGAAAGTTTCCTCTTGATAGAACAGAGAGAAACGCAAAAATAAAAAGCAATAAGTCGTGACTTGCACCTTTTTTAACAATAACAATGACGATAAAAACAAATGACGTCATCGAATTGCAGCAAGTACGCCATTTATATAAAAGCAGATGATGAAACTATGCAAGTTACTTCCGTGGCGTGGTGTTGATAATTCAAGGTAAGAGAGCAACAAGAGCGCGTGCGATGATACTCAAACATTCAAAATTTGTTTATCCTGCCTTCTATTGCTTCAAATTTGACATTTACATTTTTATTTACTCTCTAATGGCCAGCCTACTTGCACAACTAGTGTTTTTATCTATTCGTTTTACGAATGTATTTGCATTCCGTCCATTGGCATTCAGGTCAGTCTGTTCAATAGAGGTCTGCGGGATCCCAGTCCAGGTCTCATCCCGATCCCGAGGTACTTTTTACGAGACCAGGACCCAGAAAAATCTTTTTTACGAACTCGAAACCTAGAGGTCTGCGGGATGGTCCCGGTCCGAGACCTGGACCAGGTTTTCTTGAAAATAGTCTTGTATGGAGGTTAAAAATTGCTTAGTTTCTGTGCCTTTTTGTGTAGACACTATAGTTCTGTGAGAAAGAGGTCATGAAATTTTAAAAGTCTTCAATTAATACCTCCCACGCATGCTGTCTCATGCGCCACATTACGAAGCGCTGACTTTCAGAGGAAATTTCTTTGATAAAATTATTTTTTATGAATGATGAAAATAAAGATACGACCGAAATGACGTCATTTTTGCACTCAATGTTTCGAAATATTTTCATTTTTATTTTTACAATACCGCATTGTTTTAATTCTTTTTTCCACTTCAAAAAATGAGTCTATGGTAAAAAATGTAAGCTTCAAGAGCCTTTTGGCTGTAGAGGATAATACATTTAATCTGGAAAATATGTCATAAGATTAAGGCCTTCCGATTGCGAGGTTCTAACTTGACTGTTCGAAGCGTTTGAATTTATTCCAAAAAAACGAAAGAAGCTCTTCTTTTTTCTACTCGTCCTATCCCTTTCTGTATATTTACATATATATGTAACAATAGCAGAGAAGAGAAGAATGTGGAACTACATAACGAAGTGATACAATAAAAGTGGTGTGATGAAGAAAGAATGTATGAATATGAATAAGAGAAAGATAAGATGACTACCTCATCTTATATGAGCTAGCCTGTATAGGAGAAGCGATTTTACATAATTTACAACAATCGAAATGTACAAAAATTTGTAAAAAATAGAGTATTCCGCAGAAGAATTTGACTTTCTCACGACAAAAAGAAAGCAACAGTCTAGGAACATTAGATTAGTAGACATAGCGCTATCAAATGTTCGTTACACGTGTCTTATTTTTCTAATGAAAGTGCAGCGCGATTCATACATGTGCGTTACGCTCGATCTCGTTCGAGTGTGAAAAAAAGATGAAATAAGTTAAGATAGTTAAAAGAAAGTTAAGAAAGTTAAAAATTCAATGATTGTTGTGTGTATACGATTGTTGTGTGATTGATACACAAACGACGAAACTATGAAAGTGATACTATGATACTGTGAATCTATAAAACTGGGAAACTGTGAAAGTGATGTTATGATACTGTGAAAATGTGAAACTATGAAGGTGTAGTTTTGATGTGATAAGTCGATTCTATGAATTCGTGGTTATACTATAGACCTTCACTGTATGAAATCACAGCCCTCGATATTAGTCAACTGCACATTTTTCGAAGCTATGGCATCAGTTTTTATTGAAAAACATGATATCGACGTCTCTAAATGGTTAATAAATATTTATTAGTTATATGTACAATAGTCTGAGCAGAATCGGTATTGCTGTTGAGAGGTGGAACAGGCAAAAAATAATTAGCAACATGTCTTTGCTTTTACTCATATAAATCTAACGTTGAAGTAAGGTTACGGAGAAAGCTGAGAACCGCTGAAAGTCAAAAATTACTTTCAAGAAAAAGGCAAACAAGTTACTGGTATTCAAAAACCATACTTGATCGTAATACAACTTTTAATTATGTTGTGAAGAATTTCACGCTCATGTGTCATCCATGCTTCTGCATATCCCACCATTCTTTCCATAAAATCTAAAATAAACTAAACTTCGTTTAAGACTTGCTCAAAAGTTATCAAAAACGTCATCTTCAAGATATAAAAATCAGTGCAGCGGAAACTAAACATTTTGGACTATGCAGCTATGTATAAATCTCAAAGATGACTTTTTTGACAGAAGTGCGACCGTAAAGAGCAGATACATCAATCAAAATGAAATTGAACCATCTACCTCGTGAAAATTCTGTTAATAAAAATCCAGTGATACAGAATCAACAATTTAATTTTGACTTACTTTTAAAATTAGAACTAAAAAGATTAGCACAATTTTTGAAATTTATATATTTGTTGTTTTGGATCAATAGTTAATTGATGTGTATGATATTTTATTAATTCATGTCTATGTGATACAGTTATATATTGAATTGTTGATTGCTTTAAAGCATTGTAGATAGAACGTTCTGTTTGTTCATCACATCCACTCGTTGTTTCATCCAAAACAAAACATTTTATTCGATCACTTCCGATTAATAACGAACAAACAATAATCAATCGTTGTTGTTCTCCGACAGACAATATTTTTGACCATAATTGTCTTGTATCCCATGTATAACGAGCAATTAAATGATGTAGATTAAATTGTTTTAGTAGTTGATATGATTGTTCTTCTTCATCATTTTGAATGGTCAACAAACTAACACCATATTTTGCTTGTTTTAAATAAGATAATTGTTCACGTAATGTACCTTCGATTAAATGTATTTGTTGAGGTAAAAATAACATCGATTGTTTAGATAAAATTTTAATACATGATATTTCAGTTAGCTCTTCATCATCGTTATCATAGGTTAAATTGTAGTTTAAACCAGCTAACAGGCGTAACAATGATGATTTTCCACAACCCGATGGTCCAGTGATAATTAATGATGATGTTTTTGATTCTAAGACAAAATTTAGTTGCTGAATTAATAGATGAGATGTTTGTGAAATACGAATATTAACATTTATTAATGATAGTATATTGTCGTCGTTCTCTACATAAATACGACGTTTCAATTCTAATTCTTTGAGTTGTAAGTGATGATGAGTTTTATTCAATACTTTCAATTGAGCTGAAAAAGGGAAAATAAAGAAATTTCACAAATCAAATAAATAAACACTTGTTTCGTAACTATAGTCAGAAGTTGTTTCCAACATAGTATCAGATGGAATTCTCATCGGTCAATGGTTTAATTTCTTTAGTAAGTAAAATGAGACTACGACCCCACTGAAGAAATATTTCTTTAACGAATATGATGAACAAGTTTTAACAAAACGCATTCAGCCGCAGGTATTGGATCATTGACACATTATTGTTGAATCAGATATAGAAACTGCGAAACTACTCCTGAAAGAAATAAAGTACTTCAAGTACTTGTAAGGACGCACCAACCCAAAACCATATTTGTGTTTTGTACTCAGATAGTTCGAGTTTGTGTTGAATTTGTGTTTGGTGAAGATGTGGGGTTTGGGGTTTGTAACCCCAAGCTTGATTTGAGCGCCCAATCCAGCGAAAGTCTTATTGTCGTTACTAAACTGCTAGACATATGCACATAATAAATTTCTGCCGTTCACCTTATTCTTATATATTTGTCAAAATAGAATACGATTTTGCTAACTTCTTTCGTCGACCTTCGTTCTTACTCTTAAATCAGTCGAGAATAAAGTAGACAATAAGGCATACTCAGTTCTTCCCTAGTTCCGCTAGAGCTTTTGCTTCATCGTAAAACGTGCTAAAAGCGGCTATATATGTTCGAGCGATTTCTTCTCTTGCTCTGAAGTATTTTTTTAAAATACTCCTTAAATGAAGAACACGGGAAAAGTCCATTATGGTTTTGGTAAACGAAACTGTGTTATCTATACTTGCACAATATCCAAAAAGTGTTTGGTAATTTCTAGTACAAGTGTAGCGTCAAAAAGTGCATTTAGCTTATCTTCATTTTATGGCCGTAAAGAAAGAGCAAGACTAAATCCAGAGTCTATAAGTTTAGCAGCATTTTTGTAAGATAAACTGAGTACACCAACAACTGAACAGCTAATAGCGTTAAGACAGTCATAGTTTTTTCTATACTTGTACGGCAATAGTTTTACCAATAAAATATAATAAATTTTGAAAAACTGATCGGTGGAAGATCAGTTAGCTTCCTAGAAACAATGGATATGGTTTTGCGTGTTCCCATGAATTAGTTTAAAAATCAGAGCGACACAAGAAATCACTCGAACACATATAGTCTCTTTTGGCGCGTTTTACGACGAAGCAAAAGCTCTAGCGGAACTAAGAAAGAATTGAGTACGCTTTATTGTCTTCTTTATTCTCGATTGATTTAAGGGCACCCTACCTCAGGAATTCGATGTTTTCTTCGAAATCTTCAAAACTGAAGTAACCATACAGTTCAGTAGCCCAAAATGTTATCTTTCAGAATCTTCAGTTTGCCCAAAACTCAATGTTTTTGGAAGTTGTTAAAAGAGATTTCTGAACTCTCTAAAAGTCACCTTATTCTAAATTTCACATTTGAATTAAAATTTTTAAGGTTGTCCGTGTTTACAGGCATGGAGCTATGTTGAGCAGAGTGTTATGATCAGAATGAGATATTCAGCAGGTTTGTCCGACTTCGTCTTGCAGAGTTATACTAGTTTTGCTAAAGATGCTGAACTATAATTGATGAAGTGATGACGTTATTGCTTAGAATGTGGTTTTCGCAGAGCAAAATTGCTACTCCTCCTAGACGAGCGAAAAATCGCTACGGACAAACTTTAGATCTAGGTAAACGATAATAAGACTTTCGTTGGGTTTAGTGATAAAGCCAAACCCAAACTGCTTGGGGTTACAAACCCCAGATCTTCACCAAACACAAATTCCATACAAACCCAAACCTACCAAACACAAATATTTGGGTTTGCTGCAGCCCTAAGTATTTGAAATGTACTTAAAATACAAGTACAAAGTTAAAGTACAGGTATAAATATCCATGATTTGGTTCTTAGGAAAACACAACCTGGTCTCTACTATTGATTACAATATTTTTCGTAATCCGAATTTTTTCCTTTGTGATTTACGAGCATTGCTACCGAAATTTCCAAAAATAGACAGGTGATGCTAAGAGAATGACTTGTGTCAACAAAAGTTTAACATGCACAACATTGATTATGTCAAAATCTACAAATGTGTTGTTTTAGAAAATGATCTGTTTTCGACACTGTCTGTAGTAGCGAAAAAATGTTGTTAATAAAATAATTTTATATTCTTACCTACAATATTACATACCTAAAACTGTAATAACTCTATTAGCCAGTGTGCATAATTGTGTAAACGGTTGTCCTAGCGAATTAAAATTACCGAACGTATTTTGTATATATCCACTATAGACAGTCAATGTAATAATCGATGTTGCCATATCGGTTGTAATATTTTTTGTAAAATAAAAATAAAGGGCACTAGGTATAGCATATTTAATTACAACGCCTCCATAACCACTAAATGAACTAATACCAACATATAATCCATAGAACAATCCGGTTTTGATTTGTGCCCCAAAGGATTGAGCAAGTTTTTCTTTTAGCTGATTTTGTTCTGTATCCATAACACTTCGATCACTCAAAACAATTTGTTCTGATTGTAATTCAACACGTTTTTGTTGATTAACAAAATGTGAAAAATATGTTTCAAATTTAACATTTGAACGATAAAATGGAATAATGGTCACGATCAGTATGATCATAAACACAATTTGCCATACATAAATGATAATCGTATTATTTTTGCCATTATGTTGAAGTAATAATGCTGTATATGGAATAAGTTGAACAATGGTACCTAAAATCATTCTGACAAGTATTACAAGTAAGTCTTGCATTCAAGAAAAATAAAGAAAACTGTTCAGTAAATTCATCAGAAACCGCCTCTTATTACATTGACTTTATGTACAAGCAACGAGACCCTATACAAATTATAAAGCATAAAAAGAATCATATATTTTTGTGGCAACCGCAGCCCTCACGCTATTCCATTTTATTTTTATAATAAAAAAGATCAAAAAGCGTAATTTGTACTCGCTTTTATCTTACACCCAACGTTTCTTCTCTCATGTACCATTTGAAAAATTTATGCGTCATTTGAGAGAACAACTCATAAATTACAAAATCTGAGAAAAGAAGCTTGTCAGATCGCATGGTATTTGAGAAAAACATCTTGGCTTATCAGCCGTTCTGGAAAACTGGAGAAACTTGAAAACTTTTTAATAAATGTAAAAGAGTTTTGGTCTTTGTTGTTGTAACTTCTCAACTCTCTCAAAAACTACAGAGCTATTATTTTGGCAATAGTTATTGGTTTTTATGCTTTATAACTTGTAGAGAGCTTCAGCGCTTCTGCATACCAGACTTGTAACCGATCTAGGAGATATTAGACCAGTCCGGTCCGGCTGGCCTAAAAATATTTCCAGACCGGTAAAAACCAGCGAGTTCATCAAGTTTTTTCATGTAATAAAATTGATATTACGGACAAAATTTTGTTCTGAATATCTAGAAAAATTTGGGAAGAGATTCACCATGTTAAATAACAAAGCCAATTAGGACGAATTTGCATCTCAGTTAGGAAGCTACGGTATCGGCATATAGAAAGTAAAAAATTGGGTTAATATCAAAGACAGAAGAAGCATATAAACGCCCAATACGTGACAATGTTCCAATTGCTAAGATATTTTAAATAATAAATAATATGACTTTGTGTTTGAAAATAAATTGAAAGAATAAAAAAACATAGAATTCACGTTTCAAATAAAATTGTCGCTCTTTCTTTCCTTAAAAAAAGCTACTAAGCGGACACGTATGTCTTCCTGATGAAAAATGAACGAATATGCACAACTTTGTGGCAAAAATCGGCCTGTCCAACTGACTCAGCTGGACCGGATCGGTTACAACTCTGCTGCATACACTTTTTGGGTAGGTTTCACATGAATTTACCTGTTGTACTCTCATCTCTTTTCCAAAGATATTGAGATTAAAATAATTACCAAGAATTCCGTTGTAATAAATCGATCCAAATAGAAAGTGAAATAATTGTGTATTAAATTCATGTAGATCATGTGATAACATATTTGGAATTAATGTAACATGTTTTGAATGATACATTGTGTCATATTGAAATAATAGATGTCCAATCGATAATAATTGTCGTTTTGTATACAATGATGAAATAATTTGTCCAGATGAAATAATCAAACTGTACGAGATTGCTACACCCAATATGTATCCGGTTAATATTAAACTGTCACCTTTTATTTTACTACGTGCTTGATCAATAGTTATTTTCTCGCCAGCATAATCACCCAAAACTTGAAAAATTGTACCTGTTTGTGTTGCTAAACGATAGCCTAAGTAACAATATACACCCAACCATATAAAAGCACATAACCAAAATAAATATGTTTCTCGACGCAATTTTCTACCATCATCATTGTTCAAATCAAATGGTAAATGTATGAGAGACCATATTTCTTTTATTTGATGAAACAGTGATGATGAAGATTTAAATGGTGGAATGTCGTTCATACTCGTTATCATTGGATTATCACTTTGTTGGCCAGCAAGGCAAGGATTCTGAAAAGAAAATTATACGGTTTCCAAAGATATTCTACTGTTAGAATAAGAAAAGCCTTAAAAGCCCGGCTTTCAACCATATCAAAGAAAGAGAAAAACATTTTCTGCTGTAATTGGCTTGGAGGTGGCGGGGAGAGCTATTGACAGCCCGAGGCGTAATTTCGAGCAATTGGTTCAGTGTTCTTTCTGTCTAATGCCTCTTCCCTACGGGGTTGGGGGTTCAGGGTGCATGACGCAGAGTATACGACTAGGAATACTGCTCCGATCTTTCATAAACATGGAGATGTGTGTAAAGAGTTTACTCTGAAATTGTGCTGGATACCGATATACGTTTGTGCTATGACAAGACGCTAAGCTATAAGGCAGATCTCTTGATACTATTTCGAGGTGTGCAATGTTATTATCTTGTGGAAAGAAACCGCGTATGGATCATAAGAAAATCATCGGTAAATAATAACCACCAGACAAATGCCCAAAATTTGAGCATTGACCTGCACAATAACAGTACGACAAACATAGAGAGGAGCCCATCGGGAAAACATGATCTCACTTTTTACGAAGTCATTTTTTTAGTGGAAAAATTTAAAGATACCTATTTTTTGAAAATAAGCAAAAATCCGTAAGTTTTTCGAAAACAAGCAAATTTTTCATATTTATTGTTTTTCTAAAGTTGCAAAACTAATTTTTTATGATTATCCATAGAAAATTGAGCATAAAAAGCTGAATCTCTAAATTTTGAAGTTGAAACTGACTGCCAAACTCACAGAACGGCAGCAGAATCGTAGCTACCTTACTCTCAAATTTGCAAGCGTATCTAGTTTTTTCCACCTAGGCTAAGCATTAATTGTTTGTTCTTTCTAATCAGTATACTTGTGGGACAAAAAGCATGAAAAGCGTTTGTTAAAATTTTATTTCGTTGCTGAAAAAATTCATTTTTTCAAAATCAGAGAAAAACATCAGATTTCTGTCCGTAATTCTCAATTTTTTCGATCAGAACTCAACTTTTCAGCTATAAAAATAGGATATTTGGAATCAGGATCAAAAACTGAGTCAACTAATGTGTATTTCTATCCTATCTGACCACTTTATTTTTTTTTGAATTTTCACGTTGAAAAACACTACTGAGATTTTCATCCAAAACTGGAAGTCAACTACAGAATTCAAAATACACATTTGATTAGTTCTACTCGACAACTTTCAGCGTTTTCTGGACAACACATTAAAACAAGAGTAAAGAGCTAAAACCAACATTTAATCTTACATTTAACTCATCTGTGACTATCTCTTCTTCTACTTCTTTCTCCATTGATATAATCAATTCATTGTTCGATTCTGACTGTTGGTACTCGGTATTTTTATGTAGTTTTAAGTGTTTATGATGATAATCAATCAGAGATTGTCGATGTGATATTGTTACATACCAAATACCCAGGCTAACCATTGTTTTATATATTTGTAATTCTGTATCAATATTAATTGCACTTGTACTTTCATCCAGCATAACAAGACAAGAACGTTGACGATGATCGGTTGTATATATGAATAATGCTAATAAACGCACAAATGATAAACGCTGTTGTTCGCCAATTGATAATACTGCTGGCCAATCGAAAATCTAGTGAAAATAAGTTACGATTATAACTTTTTCGCCAGAAACCATTCGTTTTAAAATTACAAAACAAAAAAAACAAATGTAAATTCCTCGAAACTCAGATTTTGTACTTTTCTGAATGCTCACTTTCTCCATTTCTGACTCCCGGAAAAGACTTTTTAGTACAAGCAGAGTTCTCCAGCTCACCAGTCTCTTGACCTTCGCAAGCATGATCTGTTTCGTTCGAATTTACTGTTGATTAGCAACATCTGCCGTGTCCACTACTTTTATCTCGTTAGTAGTTAGACTTCATGTTCTCAGACATATGACCAAGTTCTCCAATTCACTAACTCTGAGTTGAAAGTTCCCATTCAAAAAGCGATTCGTTCAACATCAATGAATAATTAACTGATAATTGTTTATACACATTTTTCGCTAAAGAAACACGAGAAACTAGTATTTTCCCCTTCTTTTATTGAAAATGAATATGTTTTCATATCTATTACGGGAACACTTAGAGCAGATGTCTGTGTACGTATCTTGTCTGTCACATATAAAATCTTGATATATAAGCAAAAAGAAAGCTAATGCATGAGAGAGAAGACTGGACGATCCGAATAGCTGAGATCAACAAAGAAGGAAGTCCTTTATGATGACAACGTGCGCATGATGATGATTCTCACGAATCAATAAAAAGTTAGATTGGCTATATACCCAGTCATTTTTATTTACTCGGGAACTTAAAGAAGATGGTACGCTTATTAAAATCTAGACAGCATTTCTAGGATAAAATATAATACCAAAGCTATACATTTGAGGTGGCATAATTGTTAGCAAACTCTTGGAATCGGACAAAATTACAGAGAGGTCATTCAGAAAATACACTGATAAAACGTGGATTCGTCGATCAACAGCATCGACTAATAAAAACTGGCTATATAAATTCTGCACACCCATGTCGAAATACTATACGAAAGAAGTAAAAAAGATGAGAGAGAAGCAATGAAAATTTTTTCGCGCTCTATGGCCAACATTTTCACCGTAACCAAACAATTTTCTACGGAATAAGGACGAAAAAGGGCTGGTTTCACCTATCTCTAGTTGTTGTGCGTATAGAAAAAGAGGAAAATCAAAGAAAATAAAAATAATAATACTGGACGGATAAATAAAAAAAGATATACGCTTGATATCTACGATTATGTATGACTAACGAGGAAAGGACACCAAGTGATAAATCGCTTCTAGCTTAAAACTTAGTGAACAATAGGTAATCGAATGTGCTGATTCCGGATACTAACATGAGACGGGCCGCTAGGCCTCCAAAGACTGGA
>CAJNOQ010007426.1:0-12305 GCA_905250885.1 Didymodactylos carnosus
ATCGGGCTATAGAATTATAGCCCGATCGGGATATAGTGTAAAATATGTCCCGATCGAGCTATAATATCCCGATTGGGATATAATTCTATAGTCCAATAGGGATATATATCCTGATCGGGATATGCTTCTACACTGCCCTGTATAGTTGTAAAATTCGGAAAAAAGTATTAAATTTTGGCAAAGAAAAAAACTTTTTCTTGTTCAACTAATATTTTGACCTATTTTAAAAAAGATTCTTAATAGTCCGAAGTGTTTTCTTTCAAACAAAATTCTTTCATAACACCTCACCCTCACCGCCTATTCAGCGCCCTTAGAACCCCTTACCACACAGTGAGCAACTACCCAAAAATGTAACGGTAAAGCGATTGTTAAACTTACGTTTTCTCGTTGTAGTTTATCATTTGTAACAATATTAGTCAACGGGCACATTGGATTACGACATAATGGACATTCTTTCACATTAGCTTTAACACTATTTATACATTCAAAATGGAATGTATGATCACATGCTGTTGTGAATAATGGTGAACCTTTGATCATTAGATTCAAACATATTGAACATTGAGCTGTACTGCTTGCCAACATAATCTAAAATGCAGTATGTTCAAAGATGAATATGAAAGCAAAATAAAACTTCCTACGCATTATATCATTGAGCGACAAGTCGTTAATGCTCCCCCCCCCAAAAAAACTGACTTTTTAGATCAAACAAGCATTATTGAGAAAAATGCATAGAAAGATACGTTAAAGTGTGTAGATTCAGAATATATATTATTTTTATCACTGTGAAGCATTTTTTGATCCAGAACTGGCACTTATTTTGTGCTCCTCTCCCAAAAAACACCGATATTTTTTTTATGCCTTTTCCAAACGTTTGATATGAATTTTCAAAGTCTTGCTAGACAGTATTTTTTGAGCCATCAGAAATATAAAGCAAATATCTTTCTAGAAAATGAGATGTCGAAGAGTTCTGGCCCGATAAGACTGTCGTGAATTTGTTGACTTCGGTCAACATGAGAAATTAAGAGTTCTTATTAAGAATCATCTCGAAAATTGATAAATAAACATTTGATCAAAACGGATAACATTGAAAAATCAGAAAATAATTTATCCAAAAAAACGGCTGATTGTCGTCCATATATCCAACACGCGTCTAACGTTTTGAGTCGAAAATTAAATAAAGTCACAAAAACTATTAAATATGATATTGGTTTAAAAGTTATTTTAAAGCCACCTAAATCTGTGAGTAGTTTTTTTCCAAAACAAAGATAAAATAGAAAAACTCTTACAATCAAACTTGGTCTATCACATTAACTGCAAAGACTGTGACAATAACTATGTCGGTAAAACAATTCTACAATCAGTAAGACGTTTAATTGAACATGGCGCTTCTGAAAGTATTGGGGGTTTCGACCAGTTATCAAATGCATCTATCGATAATACTCTTGACAGTATTTCCATTTCTAAGTTATCTTGTAATATGTCTTCTCAAATAACAACTCTAAATGCTTTTCAAAGAAAGTCTAAAAATGGTAAAAATCATTTTCGCCATATCAAAATGAATCAAATTTAAAATGTTCTTCCCTACTTGCCAATAAACGGCCTATAGCAAATAAACAAGACCATGATGAGACCGCTCGCGTCATGGAGTCGAAATTATCTGACGTAACAGTTTCTAAGCAAAATTCAAAGTCTACTCTTCTAAAACAAATTTCGGATACAAATCATACGATTAATTGGGAAGGGTTTAAAGTTATATTAATAGATTCAAATTGTTATCGGTTACTACCTCCAATACTTTTAGAAGCGCCATGTTCAATTAAACGTCTTATTGATCAATAAGTGATTCAAAGACGGCCATGGATTGCTTTTTGGACTGATTATTAGTTTTTAGCATGAAGGCATTGCTAATTACGAGTTTATATCGAAACCAAAACAACTCTAGAAAAGTCACTTTTAGTGTCACTCACCCCCAATGGGTCAAAAATGACCCAAGTTGTCCTGACGAACGCTGTTCCCACATCGGTAATCAAGAAATTTTCAAACGCTTTTCAGCAAATAGATGACACCTATAACAGTATATATCAACCGCCTAAACGCAAAAGTAGTCCATCTGTGCAGTTAAAAAAAAAAAACAGATTTTTTCACTTTTTTGAAAATCCATCATTTTCAGACTCAAATATCTTAGGTAAGCAGTGATGAAAAACAAATTATTTTTTACGAATCTATAGCTTATTCAATTCTCTACACAATGTTCGAACAGCTTCTTGATCTCGGATCAAGCATCGGACCGATGCTTTGTTACTCCACTATGCAGTTTCTACAAATGGGCCGAAAAAGGGTTGCTACTGGTTCCAGAAGGATAAGGCATTTTAACAAAATAACATCGCAAGGCCTTTTTGACCTGTATAGTCTGTTTTATGTTCTTTATTGTACAAAATATGTTTTTCTCTCTCTTACAAAGAATGTTTACTTCTCTTTTTCTCTCTCTCTTACCAAAAAAGTGTATTTTACTCCCTCTATGGATTTTTATTCAGTCATATTTGTTTTAACTTTACATCGCGTTAAACGTTTCTATTGTCTTGAAAATGAAAATGAAAATTTTCGAAACGTCGTCTTTATTTTTATAAAAAATATTTTAATGTTTTAATTTTAATTTTTATTGAATAAGGATGAATCTAAAAGCAACAACTGTTATTATTTTATCAATTATAATAAATGTTTTTGTCAAACTTTAATTCAAAATCATATCGTCAATTGATCATCAAGTATTATTTTCACAAAGAAAACTGGTTTTGTGTGATATATAAACAATTTTCAAATGACTTATTTGTACGATATTCATTAGTATTTTAGATTATTATAAAATATAATAACAAAAAAAGCAAAACAGATGTAATCTTACCTTTTTCTATTTATTCTTATAGTCGCGAAACGACTCCTTTATTATGATGCAAAAAAAACAACTTGTGAAAGACACTTCATTCATGCCACTATGGACTTATCATTATCACTGTTTTCATCCTAACAGGTTTTTACTCAGTAGCAGTGACACATAGACAGCTTCGTAAACACTTCACCTTTTTCCATATCTTTTCTCTTTATGCTGTCTTTTTCTTTACGTCATATGGTCCACAGTTATCTAAACAATAGTTTAATGATACTTTTTTAAATAAGTACCTTATACTCTAAAAAAAAGACGTATCTTACAAAACCGAAAAAGTTTTTACTTTTCGTCCCAACATCGAAAATGGTTCATTAAACAGATAATTAAAAATGTTGCCCTGAAATACCTCGACATATTAAGGCATCTTTAATTATTTGTCTAAGCATGATATTGTTACAACCTTCGGAATTGTTTAGCCAGCACCGACCTCTAATCGATGTGTTTTTGATTTTCTCGGAGGTGCTGTTCGTGTATTACTTGTTGTAGATCTTTTCGGCATAGGTGATTTAGTTTTAACTGTATTTTTAACTTATATTTATTATTTTAAACCTAGCTTAAAATAGAGAGAAAAATGAACGAATTTTTTCGAACAAGATTTCTCTTTTTCACTACTCTGACGACAAATTGAATTTTTCGGAAAGAATGTGAAATTCCCTTCTCACGAACTTACGTTCTCACTAAACCTGTCAGGACGGGATTATTTCAGTCAGTGGCCGCTATGGTGGCCACCCGTCCTGAAAGGGTTAAGAATCTACATTTTTTGATAATCTCTCTATCGATAAAAATTTGAATATTTACCACGGCGTTATTTTAGTTTAATGGCTTTTCTAAGCGACCGTAGCTCATTTTCAGGAATGCTTTTTTACAAATATTTTTAAAGAGTCGAATGGTTTTCTAGCTTTGGTAAAAACCAGAAAGGTTTTTTCCTAAACGCATTTGGTTTAGGGAACGCCGTTTTTGGTTCTTCAAGTACACGCTTAAAAGAATGTGTTCTTCCGTTTTTCAGAGAACTGAAAAGTCAACGGGAATTTGTTTTTCATTTGTCCAAATAGGAAGCTTGTTATAAGCTTTATTTGGTAAGTATGATGTCTTGTACCAAAAAAAAGTAAAACACGACAGAACAAGAAGAAAGAGACGAGTCTATTATATCCTTTTGTTTTGTCTATGTTACAGTGCACAAAAAGAAAGAAAAACGAAAAGAGGGAAAAAATGCATCTGAAAGCGAAGAAACGAACTATGGAGAAAAGCAAGTGCAGGAGAGAGTGATGGTGCATCGCAGAAAACACAAGTGCGATAAGTAGTACTCAGAAATGTTGCGTATTTTTGATCTATTCTACGATTATTTTATGTAGGTGCATAAAAACTTCACGTCTTTTTCTTGAAAACTCGTTTTCCCTGGAAGGCCCGATGCTTGTCCATGCTCGTGTTCTTTCCCTGAAAGCAGGATGTTTACCAACGAGTACTGTTTCGTTTTCCCGGGAAGGCTCTGCCTTTGTCCACAAAAAATTAATCATTTTTAATCAGAACGCGGTGTTTCTCCACAGGAACTTTATCGTTTTCCGTTGAAGGCTTGATCTTTGTCCATATAGATTCCAACGAGTTACAAAGAGATTTGTCCAGAAGTATAAGGAATGAAACAGAAGAAATTATGTGACTCCAGCGGAATAGAAATGTGATAAAATAATACAACGATTGCGCCAGTGACGGATCCAGAAAATTTTTTCGGTGCTGGCAGATTTGGACAAAAGTGCAACCTTACCTAGGAGCTTCTAGACGACACGATTTTTACTTCTTTCCCTTTATTACTATTCCTGGCTTTACACGGGATAGAGTTAAAGTAATATTTAAAATCTTAAAACAAAATCAGCAAGCCGTTTTATTCTAGAAAAACGGTCTATCACTTCATCAGTATTTATGGCTATATCTGAGTTTATGGTTAACATTGCCAATCCATTAGGACGATCTTCACACATAGTTGATCCTCAATATGTTTTTAGGTGTTTCAGTATGGAAAAACTTCTTTCACTGACTGCGGTTGTTTACTGGTAATGTTGCATAAATTTTTAATAATATTTTTATATAATGTTTCATATTAAAATGTTTCATTACATGACAGATAAACTTGCATAACATTACTAGGATGGTCATGTAGCTGAATATCTATCCATTTCTACCGATATAATAAAAACTCTTGTTTAATAACGGTCGTTGAATCATGGAACAAATCTTGATAATTTAATATAACAGTGATACACTTACAATATTGATTCCCTGCTTTGATACCCTAAGCATGATCTAGGGATTGAGGATTGGCACCAATCTTGTGATATTGAAATATTTTATTGAAATATTTTTTGCTATGTTTAATCTAGATTTGAAAAGCATTTTGGTTCATAACTAGCATTAGTTTAGTAAAGAGCCATACGGCTTTTGCATGAACAGTTATCATATTTAACTAATTTAGTGAATGTGATATTGTTTAGCGTGCTGTGATTTCAGACTGCTTTTTTTCCCGCAAGTTTCAGCACATTTATTATTTGAAAATGCACCTGAAAGTGGACATCAAACAAAGGCACTTTTTTTACGAAAAGCCTCGCATAGTATAAGAATAAACACTCACAACTTTCTCTTTCACTTCCTTTGTCTCTCTTTTCACAAGTTCTCTTGAAAAACGTAGTAGTCATTAAAACGTAGGGCTTTAATTACAACAAAAAGTTTAGGTAAGAAAACTAGCGTGATTATATGGTTCAAAACTCAGAAAACAGGGAATTAGCTTAAACAAAAGCCTTCTCCTTCTGTCTTCCTTTCTTCTCAAAAACCGTTCTCTTTCGAAACGACTATCAGGAATGAGCCGTCCACGAATTATGTTGTTAACTGAATTGAGACCAAAATTAATAATATTCTCTATCTTGTCCGCTTTTTGTTTTTTTATTAATCTATCGTCAACACTAATCGTTTTTTCTCGTAAAACGATAAAGATTGGTCAGCACACAATAAACTGTTCTTGTGCTAATCATGGTTCGTGTGGCGGAATATTGTACCGGTTAATCGAGCGTATTGCTGATAGGGAGTAGATAACAACTGTCCTAACTCGCTCCCACCACCTCCCACTGCAAAAAGGGCATACGAAAGACAAAATAACGATTTTTTGAGGGGAAAATACTAGCCACCAATTATCTTTGAGATGTTTTTGATTTAAATAGCGCTTTTTAACCGTCGTGCGCGTATTACGTTCTGAATATGGCTAGTTAAAATTCCGACAGTAAAAACATGAGTAAAATTTGATCAAAAACAAAAGCTATGCTACTAAAGCTATGCACCGTCTCCAAAATAAGAATGGATTTATAACAACAAAAAAGCACTCAACAGCAAAAAGATATAGCTAATAACACAAAAATAATGCACAAGTCTAATAACGTACCATTGTCACGTACTCTTACTCTATTCTTCATCCGCTGTGTGTGGTTCTTGCCGCCGGCGTGGTGCAGCTTCATTTTCTCAGACCGACGTCTTTTCATATCTTCTCGTCGTCTTTCTTCTATTAAAAAATTTGCCAATTTAATTCGCAATACATTTTTGTAAAATTTCCCATATTGTTCACGCAATACAATATTTAACACGACCACAATACAAAATAAAAATAAAAACAATAATTCTGTTAGAAACAGATACTGCTCGGGGCAAATATTGAAAACAAGCAGAAAACTACTACGTCCGGATACTTACTCAAGCGTCGGTATGGCACAGTTTGAAGCAGATCAGTTTGTGAGGTATGTTAAAAGTAACCTTATCAAGCAGCTCAAAGATTATATTCAGTTGGAGTTTGATGGTAGCTGCTGCAAATATCACTTTTTTAATATATTATATTATATTATTTAATATTTTTTTTAAATATGAAGGTCCTGTGGAGAAACAACGCTTTCTTGAGGAGGGAACATGAAGTTCTTGTGGAGAAAGTAAGATTCCTTGAGGAGGAAACATGAACTATCTGTGGCGAAACTACGGTTTCCTCAGGAGAAAATATGAAGTTGTGGTCGAAAAACAACGCTTTCTGAGGCGCTTTTTTGAGGCGAAAACGTGGAGTTCCGTTGGAGAAAGTCCGGTTTCCTCATGAGAAAATATGAAATTCCTGTGTAGAAACAACGCTTTCTTGAGGAGGAAACATGAAGTTCTTGTGGAGAAAGTACGATTCCTTGAGGAGGAAACATGAACTTGCTGTAGCGAAACCACGATTTCCTCAGGAAAAAATATGAAGTCCCTGTGGAGAAACAACGCTTTCTTGAGAAAGAAACATGAACTTGCTGTGGCGAAACTGCAGTTTCTTCAGTAGAAAATATGAATTTCCTGTGTAGAACCTACGATTTTCTGTGGAGGAAACATGAAGTTCCTGTGGTGGAGCAACGATTTCTTCAGGGGAAAATATGAAGTTTCTGTGTAGAAATCCGGGGTGTAGGAATACCGGTGCAACCGAAAAAAAAACTTTTTTATCAGCATTAGTAGAATTGGTTTCTTGCAAATAATGTCTTCATCTGCTACTAATAAACCTAATATTAATGCGATACCAGAGAGAATTATAAATGATAATGATGAGAAAGAAGAACAGCTTTAATGTCAAGTAAAACAGTCGGATATTTTCTACGTAATATCAGCAACTGACATAGCATCAGCAATATCCCGTTCAACAGTAACATTTAAACAAGTTACTACTGCTAACTATGGTGAAAACTTAGTGTTATTGACAATAACAAATGAAAGAGCGCATCATTAACACCAGGACTTGAAAATCAACCATAAGAAACAACTTAGTTGCACCCCGAAGTACAAAATTACAAGTAAAAAGTACAAAACCTTGGCAAGGCGTTCTCAAAAACACTTTTTGCACTAAAATGGAAAACTCAAAGTTCTCCGTCAAACTTCACCCGTTAACAAGAAAATGTTTTTGTAGGCACATCTTGATGTCCTCCATCGAATGACAATAAATTAGGGTTTTCGTCCTAGAAAATGGAAATTTTTTTGAAAAATTATAAAAATAGAGCCAAAAAATTTAAATAACGATCAATCAAGTGCATTTCGGGACAATCAATGCAAAGTTGTTTAAAATTACTTTTGTTTTTGAGATGTATAGGTTGATGCACAGCCATGGGTGCCGGATAATAAATCGCTTGTACTGCAGAAGTTTTTGCAACTTGTGGCGATGCAATCAATGCTCCAACTTTTGGCAAATGTTTACCATACCAGCCATCTTCATTCCATTGATAATCGTATCGTCTTAACTTTAAAAATAGCAAGATTTACTTTTGCTCCTTAACGAGAACCCACTATTTCCAACGAAGGATGAATAGTCCCATGGTGTACCGATATAATCATACTTTAAACTGTTTGAGCAAAATATCGAATCCAATTGAAAAAGTACTTTTTCACCTCGAACATTATTCCAACAGTCAATATTCGTTAATTGTTCATTAATACTTCGAGCTAAGTTTGTAATATTAAGCGGTTCTATCTCTGTTAACAAAATTTTCCCCTACTTGATATATTTTAATAGAGATGAATTAAATAAAAATTGATAATTACTATTACCATGAAATATTTGTATTGATCATTCATTTGGGATATGTTGCATAACATTCAAAATAATTGAGAACGCTAATGGGGAACTGCGCAATTCCACTATCATTGCTGCATAAGGATAGTGTTTAAGTATTTTTAATTTAGTAGCTTTATTACCATGGAACATGTATGCAAATATTGACAGAAGTGTTACCAATAAGAAAAACAGATGCTGCTTTCTAAAGAAATTCATCATTTGAACTTGAGTTTTCTGAAACATGCGCATCAACATAGCAGTTGGTTTAAGGAAAAAATATCGATCGCTACTTCTCAATACTTCCGATGTGATTCAGGCGTTATTGGTCTAGTGTAAGGCAAGAAAAAAGAGATGCTATTATATATATATCGAAGAACTTTATTTTAGAAAGTAATTATTTATTGTTTATTAGAAACATTTTTCTGCGCTGGTTGGTTCTCGTTATGCAGATCTCAATGAATGCCTTAATTCATTTTCTATGGAAAGAGCAACTCAACACTGCAAGAGATGCATCACAAAAAATTTTCTCTTATAATGTTATTGAAACGAAAGGTGAATGCTCACTACTAAGCATCCCATATATATTTTCTTTTCTGTGTTTGATATATATGATTTCAACGATATATGTTTTCAATTCAATATACAGTTACAGAATTTGAATGGGCATAGCATCACTGATTTAAAGTCATATTTTAATTCTTACAGAACAGGAGAATATATTTTCAATGTACTCTGTTACTATAACTTGTACGGATGATATAATTAACTGACTGTGTTAGTTTCTATGAATATATATAATTACTTTTATCAGTTTTACAAACTTTATACGTAAACATAATTCTTTTCGTTCAAAGATGCTGGAGTAATAAAACATTTCCATTTCCATTATCTATAGTCATAGATGCGCAAATGCACTCCAAGGTACTTCTTATCAATTCTACTCTATTACACATCGGTGGTGTTAATGTGAATTAATTTCATAATTTTTATTTCGTCTTCATCCAGAATTCTTAAATTAGTTTGGATTAATTTTGAATGCAAAAACACAAAAAAATCAGAATTGTGAATTAATTTTAGTTAATTTTTTCACTAAAAAATTACCAAATTAAACAAGATAGCATGAAGCAATTTGTGCATCAGACTGTTCCTTGACTATGGTATAGATAAGAACGGAAAAATAATGAGCGGTACGCATAAATGTAGACATAAGAGGTTTCCTAACTACACGAGAATCAGATCATAAAACCATAGATGAGTTCCTTTTCAATAAGAAGAGGTTAGGCATAAGTTAGCTCGGGAATGAACACCACCGATGTGTAATAGAGTAGAATTGATAAGAAGTACCTTGGAGTGCATTTGGGCATCTATGACTATAGATAATGAAAATGGAAATGTTTTATTACTCCAGCATCTTTGAACGAAAAGAATTATGTTTACGTATAAAGTTTGTAAAACTGATAAAAGTAATTATATATATTCATAGAAACTAACACAGTCAGTTAATTATATCATCCGTACAAGTTATAGTAACAGAGTACATTGAAAATATATTCTCCTGTTCTGTAAGAATTAAAATATGACTTTAAATCAGTGATGCTATGCCCATTCAAATTCTGTAACTGTATATTGAACTGAAAACATATATCGTGCTAATATAGGATATTGAACATAACATCTTTCGTTAAATTTCAAACGTACTAGTGAGCAATGAAAGGAGCAAAGCAAACAAGTGCAAATTAATAGATGATAAACGCACACGTATAACGTCGAAGATGTATATGATCAAGAATTATCTATGTAAAAATGGGTAAACGACAACTTGCCCCCCGGTCATTTGCCCTCCGGATTTTTGCTCGACACACATTTGCTCTCTGCGGACAGATGCCCCCACGGACATTTGCCCTCGCGAACATTTGCTCCTCTGACAGTTGCCCTCAGTCGATCAAAGCGGATACTTGCTCCTTCTTGTGGAGAGCAGTTTGCTCTCAATTATTTTCACGAACCATCAGGTCTTCTATTTAATTTAGCATCGTCTTTCATAGCAGAATGAATACAAATAATCAGACAGACAGTTGTAGCGCACCAAGAACTAACTAAAACATAATTGAATCATAGGCCGAAAAGGTCCAATTCTAGAAAATGGTTAAGAGAAAAATGCTCTCCACAAGTGGCAGGGGCAAGTGTCCGCTTTAATCGGCGGGAGCAAGTTTCCACGCGGGCAAGTATCCACGGCGGGCAAATGTCCGGAGGGCAAAACGCGGGGGGCAAGTGTCCGGGAGGCATCTTTCCACGGAACAAGTTGTCGGGATCCGTGAAAATGTACTCAGTTAATATCAAGCTCACAAAAATCATTTCACACTGTAAAGTACAAAATCGGATTCAGGCGCGATATTATTATACAAATATTATTGATTTTTGTTTATTCACAAAAAAATCGACATTTTAAACCCAGCAAAATCTTATAGCTAGTTGACATTGTCGCATTTTTTCAAGCAAAATCTTGTTAAAGTTTTAAGACTCTTTCTACAGTCAAGGGAAAAAAGTCTCATATCAAATCGGTGTCAACTAATTTTTAATTCAGAATTTGTTTAAATTAGTTTGTAAAGTTCTAATAATTTGACTTAATGCTTTTTCAAATTAATTTAACAGCAACTCAGTCACAGATCCATCTGAACGAATATGAAAAAGAAATTAATTCAAAGCAATTTCGAATTCAAAAGTAGTTCGAACTACTCCAGTTCAAATCAATTAGAATCGATATTTTGCAAATTATTTGAACTCACTGTGGATAGAAGTTAATTGAAATTAGTTTGAACCTAAATTAGTTCAAATGAATTTCTAAAATGTTTAATTTTTTTTTGGAGAACGTATAAGAAAAAATCCAACGTCCCTATTGTAGTATATCTGACGTAGTTAAAGTCTAAATTTCTCGGACTAACTTTTTGCCAGGAATCAAACAGCAATCTCAGAATTTAACGAAAATCTTTCAGAAGAGAAATAAATCCGTATTTTGGTTCTGTAAATCTTGATATTAATTTTAATTATTTTTACTCTAATTAATTTATATTAGTTTGAAAGCCGAAATTAATTTTAATTAGTTTAAGATTGAAACTTAGTTTAAACAAATCTATCATTAATTGATGTAAATGAATTAGATCTTGTAAATTGGTTTCAATTAATTTGACAATAGAAATTAGTTTAAATTTATTTTGTTGACAGTAATATAAACTATCTTGAACGCACAAATGAATTTAAATTAATTCCCATTTCGTTATTAATTTAAATTCATTTTATAAAACTGGTTTGCATCGATTTCGATAAAGAAATTAATTTAAATTCGATGGTAAACCGATTTAGACGATTTTTTAGCATTAAGTGATGGTAGCTTCTATACCCTTCGCGTATACACGTTCAGTTAATAACAGAGACCTTTTTATTAAAACCTAAATTCGCTTGGATTATAAATGATCTTTAGTAGTTGAAATACTTCCAATCAACTTATTTAGAAAGAGTTTAGAATAATTTTGTACTTTAAATTAATTTACTTGCCTAAAGTGATGTAAAGTAATTTTCTTTGAACATATGTATATTAACCCTTTCTTGCTTCTAGTTAAACCTGAAGGTCTTGAACCAAAATATTATAGGGGTTATAGGTTATCGAGCATGCTGATGCCAAATATGACCATGGAGGCTTCCCATAGATCTTCGAAGATCCAGCCTTCTGGAAAACCAGTTTTTCAGAAACTCTAAAAAATAACCAAAACCTTTCTT
>CAJNOQ010007427.1:0-12303 GCA_905250885.1 Didymodactylos carnosus
TTTATTTTCAGTTGTTTGACCGTTTTCTTATTATGTGCCATTGATAAAGGCTTACCAAGCCGAAACGTTTGGCTAACAATAAATTTACGGATAATATAAGCAATTATTGAAATCTATAAACTATACTCAAAAAGCCTTGATTTTGATCTATTTTTTAACCTTCCACCCCCTACCCCCCTCAAGGTCAGAGATGGGCAACTCCAACTGCGGAGTTGAGCTTTTTAGTGGAGTTGGAGTTGAGTTGAGTTCAGATTTTTTCAACTCCAACTTCAGTTGAAAATTTTTGCAACTTTTGCTCTGAAATTTTTTTTGTTTTTGTTACGTCACATAAAAGCAATATTAACATGTGTTCAACGTTTATATATTCTGAATATGTTAAACTTATGTGTATATATGCTATCGATGATCATATGATCTCGATTGAGCGAATAAAAGAAAACATTGCAGCGTTGTCGCTTTCTCGAAATGAATCAAGACAAAATAAGTTCCTATTGGAGTTGAAACGGAGTTGGAGTTGGGATCTGCGGAGTTGGAGTTGAACTTAGCCGGAGTTGCTCATCTCTGCCCGGGATGTATTCATCTTAACCTGGCGGTGTATTCCTCTCAATAGAGTAGTGTAATCATCTTGTTCAGGAGGTGCATTCATCTTAATAGAGTGATGTATCCCTCTTGAAAGGGTAGTGTATTCATCTTAAAAGACAGCTGCAATTTTCGTTGCTCCTCTATGTTAGTTTAAACTGTTCCCAATACCATCTTTCGGCCAATGTAAAGGCGTTTCACCATTTTAGCCTCACAGGAGACTGCCCTAACAAGGTTTCTATACTGGTTGTCCGAAGATCGTGTTACCAGTGCATAAATGGATATATGAGACACAACCTTCTACACTTTTCTTTGGGTATTAATGATTCTCTAACTTGAAACGTACAAATTTTGAGATGAGATGGCAATATTATTGCAAAACTACGATAAAGAACGCGACTATGACGATCCAATGTGGTGTATTATGCTAAACTCTATAGAATTCACTAACATTATTCAACCAGCTAGACAAGTATTTGAAAGCTAAAATAGGATCAAATTATTTTCGAAAACGATCTATCGTTCCACTATATGCTAATTGCAAATATCTGGACAGAAGGAAAAGCCGATAAAGTTGCCCATAAAATGTCCATTACGAATTGTAAACGATCGAAATCATTCTTTTTATACAAATGAAAGAAATAATCAATAAATTAAAGATATTCAAAAACGTCGAGATCAGTTATCCGTTTATTTATGACGAATCAATGGTTTTACACGAAATGAAAGATGATAAAAGGGTCAAAAGAGTAACATTATCATACAGCGAGAAATTAGCATTTCTATTTGAAGGAATCTTGGTGTATGATATATATCGATAGAAAGGTTAAAGAATCTGTGAAAACCATCATAATAAAATGACGAGATTGATAAAATCATAATTCAACAAGAAAATTCGTATCAGAGTTAAATGCGTGTATAACAAAATTCGATTAAAATAAAATGTAATTTTAAAATTTTTAATGACCGTTAAAATGGTGAAAATTTACAAATAATAATAAGGAGAAGAAGGAAAACTGAAATTTCACAAAGTATTTAATTTAAAATAGAAATTAAAAAAAGATTTTAAATATATCCTGTTTAATTGATTTTAATTATTTATTACTATCATTCATTAATTTTCTCTATGCTCTGCAGGATGATGACCGCAACGACACTCTATTTCACCCGCTTCTTTTGGCTTATAATAATTACATTGACACATGAGACATCTGCCAGTATTGTAGTATGATCTTGGAACAGTTGTATGATATTCTCGAGGAACATTACTATTACTACTATTTGTATAATAGACTTGTTGTCCATATTCTTCTTCATCATCGCATAAACAACAACACATTTTTAAATAACTAAAAATCAAAGAGATGCTAAAACTAACTTTGATAATATCATATTAATACCAACTACTTTGTGTAAGATTGACACACACGTTTTTTTCTCAATAATATTTAGTTTAATTGTAATATATCTTCTGTTAAAATGAAAAAGAATAAAGAGTATTATGTTAGTTTTACCTACTACTGTGACTTAAAAATAAAAAAATAATTTTAATACATAAAACATTTTTACATTCGTTTTTATTTTTTATTCATGACTTTTTGAACTTTGCTTTTATCATACATAATAGCGAAATTTGTACGACATATAAAATTAAGCTTTATTACAAATAATTTAGGATGCGTAAAGCCTATAGCGGATCAATTTTTATTCTAATGAATTTTTGTAGTTTAGTTCAGATAAAATAATAAAATTGAAATTTCTATAAGAAAAATAGTTGAAGATAGTGAGCAATTTGACAAATCATTCTTCCATAAAAAAAACTGTGTGAAAAATTTTATTAAAAAAAGTGAACTTTTCTATTTAAGATATGTTGTAGTGCTGGGCGAGTTACATATGCTCTGATATTCTTTTACACAGAAAGTATTTATTTCCCACGGTTATACGCTTTGGACCCTTTTTTTTTCTCACTTAGGCTGCTGTAGAAACAAAAAATATATGTTAAAAGCCAATTTCTGGGCAAATTTTTAAAAAAAAATAAGTACGATGGAGTGAAAGTTTCGCTACTCAATTTATCACATTGTGAACTGTGTTAAATCGTTGTCCGTTGACTTGATCTTTCCATCAAATTAAAAACAATGATGTTTAAAACTTAGAATTTTTTTAATTTAATTTATTTCAAGATTTTCCACTACATGCCATACAACAACATTTGGCTACGCATTTTAACCATGGTTTCTGCTGACGAGAAACAACAAGAATGATCTCTGTTTTTTTTTTAATATCTTGAGAACAAATGGTGACAGGGACTCACGAGTTTTGCCGTTCGAAAGACAAGACTTTGCACAGCTTCTCATTAAAAAAATGAGTTTAAGATCTTTGATACGAGTAGATCTTTGTGACGATCTCTAGTTACTCGTTTAGTGTTCCAGAAGCCAAAGTATGAAAATATATTGTCTTTTTTTCCATGAACAGATAGTCGATAGTGTCTTCTTTGAAATGGCAGTCAGTCAAAACCATGGTTTTCGATGATTCTGTCTTGGCATTTTTCTGAGAGTCTCAGAACTGGTATGTTGAAATAGTCCATTTCAGATCATTTTTACGTTACGTAACGCTAAAAAATTCATCATTCCGTCAACATCGATCACAACGACTTCGAAACTTCAGAAGATACACTGTTATGTAATATGTTCATGGATCTAGGATAAGAAAAGCAAAAAGAAAAACATTTTTCGTTCCAATTTGTTTTTTTGGAAAAGTCTGACTGGATAATCCGAATCTTGTCTTGAAACTTTTTCAGAGCTGTAAGGGTGTTTACTTTTAAGTAAATGAAAAAGAAAATATCTCATAATAGTTTTTATTTGTATATTATACACATATTCAAGGACAGTGATGAATTTCTGTTTATATTTGAAGGTTGGTTTTCTATCATTATTAAATCGAATGCGTATCAAAAACATTTTTGAAACATAATAGGTCTCTATGAAAACATTCCATTCCAGCTTCGATTGAATTAATTGAAATTAAAACATTTACCTAGGTGGCCTACTACCTTTTTTAAAAGAATTATTCAGGTGAATAATCAGTCTCGTGTTACTGAATCTTTATAAATGTTTCTATTTTGTGTCAAATACGAAACATATCGATTATAAAATCAAATAGTCTCCCACGTTAATAATTGAAAAATAAATCTAATTAAAAAGACAAATGATAAAAAGATATTTTTTTTTCTCTTCTTTTTGTGCGACTTATACTATTCGTCTATCTATTGTTTCCCTAGTGAGAAACTTATTCGAATTTTACTAAGATTTTTTCAAGATGGGGTACGAATCTGTTAGGATCTTAATAGTAAGAACAATGACGTTTTTTTAACAATATTCATTCGGGATCGATGAGAATTTTTGAATTTTAATCCACATTTTCCAAAGTAGCAGTTGAACAGTGTTGAAGAATGAAGAGAAATTTCATATTTTCGAGTGTCTAACCATGGTCGGACTTTAACCTGCCTGTACACTTTCGAGAGAGCAAGTACTAGCAGAGTCTGGAAGAAAATAACCGTAAAATCACTCATATTTTCGGTGTTACTTATATAAATGAATGAGACCAAAGGAAAGGGGTGAATGGAAGTAGAGTCATTAAATCTTATTAAGGTCTTAGATCATCTTATCAAAATCTTAAAGGGTAAGATCTTAGCAAGATAATTTTAAGAAATGTTTGAGATTTTTACTAGGGGTCCGTCGTATTTTCATCGTTTGAGTGATGTATACGATAACATTTGGCAAGGACCTATTCTTTGGATTCTGTTGAATACTTAATCATTTAATCATCTGACGTACAAAGGTCATGTTTACCGTGGAATGAAAAATAACAGGGCAAGATCTAGAGCATTATGTGGACGGTGGTAAAATAATAAACAAAGCTTTCATGTCAACTACAAAAGAACATCGGATAGCTGAAATACTTACCACAAAAAGCGTATCTTAATAGATAGGGAAATGAAACTATCGGTTCTATGTATTTATAACATCGTACTAAACCATCGTACGGGTTTAGAGATTGAAGGCATTCCAGAATATTCTCAGGAAAAAGAAGTATTGATAATGCCATACATAGCATCTGACGTAACGACGATAAAAAAAACATCCTAGCAATGGTAATAGAATTGATATTTATGTCGACTGAATGAGTTAAAACAAGCATCAGAAACATCTCACATCTCACCGAAATTACAATAAGAATCACAAATACCCATATCATCATCATCATCTAAAAAAAATTTCCAACGAAGCTTAAAACCAAGTTCAACAAAGTTAATGAACTGTATGAGAATAGATCGAGTTTCACTTAGCAATGACAGTTCAACGATTCCATCAAGTGGTAGTATTACACTTAAACTCATGTTCTAACACCATAGAATTTTGGATCTCAGTCTGAGGAGTCTCCTCCTTCTATACAAGGATTCACTGACTATTACGCAAAGAGTAGTTCTCTTCTCAGAGTTTTTAACCAATTTGATATGACGAAGTCTGCCAGGACTCATAGCAACTGCAGTCACAGATTCGGCGTAATAAAGTTCCTACTAAATCCCGCTAGCCCCTACTCTCTCGCATATAAGATCACACGTTCTTCAATTTTATTACTATGAGAATCAACGTGGTTCATTATCTCTGTTCCATCTGCTTTTCTGTTTCATTGATTTCAGAAGTAAACTGAAAAAACTTAAAAACTGCACTAAAATAAACTTCAAAATTCTTGTATTTCTTATTAGTTCCAATTGAATGTAGCTCACATCTTATTATGATTGAATCAATTTTTATCAATTGAAAAAGTTTTAAATACATACAACAACATAAAATGTTCATTCGAAAATTTTGGTTATGGCATAGTGACAATAGTACAAATTAATCCAATGTTTGTTGGCATGACTAACGAGTGAACTAAATAAAAGGGGTTACTCATGTGTTTACCACTCTCAGATAAAGTGTAAAAGCTCCATTCTATTGCCAAGGATAGAAAATTTTCTATTTCCACAAAGCCTTCTATATTCGACACTCACATTTAAAACTGTAACCCAGAGTAAGCACAAATAAGAAGCATCAATGCAACTTTCATTCAATAATTTTTGTTTTAGTTTTGGTGCATAAGAAATATTCACCATTTTAGGTGACATCAGATTTAAGAAAAAAGCAGGATAAAACTAGCCACAGTTATGTAATATAGTCATATGACAAAATAGATTTTGTACAGTAATAAGTTTCTATCTTTCATATCTGGCAAAAAATCTTGAAACTAGATGACTCAACATTTTGGGGTTATCCATTATTAATGATTGAATTTCTATTTTCTTAGAGATTAATTACTAGATAGATTAATATTAAGATTAATTAAATGCGAACTAATTTTTTTCTACAAACGAATACCTCTAACAGATAACTAACAGAAGACTTATTGAATGATCACTTTCCTCAAATAAACAAAAAAGAAATACAACTATTGCATTTGTTTCAGTATGCTCACTCTCTGTTACTTTTTCATATGAAGACGCGTTATATGAACACTGGATATAGAAGACTTTGTAGAAAATTTTCTATCGCTTGGCAGTAGAATGAAACTTTCACGCTTTACCTGAGAATAAGAAAAATATGAAGTGGCCCATTTTCCTCCCAACCGATCGGTTATAGTATTCAACCTAACATTCGTTTTCCTCTCATAGCATGAAATGCTTGTTGCTGATAACGTTTGACTAATAATAATTTATATAAATCAGGATTATTAATGTTCATTAGTTCTTGTTTTAACCAAACTGGATTATTTTTAAGCGCATAGTGATTAATCGTCGGCTGTTCATCATTGTTAGTATCATCTCCTGGTGCGGAGGATAGAAGTGGTATGGCGGTGCACATGAGTGTGAGATACAAATATGTAAACATCGTCGGGCGGGCGATCATTGCTAAAATAGATAAAACACATTGAGAAATACTATACTAATTTTTTCTTCGACCGCAGATAATTTCACTCGTGTTGGTTAAGAAAACGGTGACTGTAAACTTTTTCTAACTAATTTTTTATTAACGATATATAGCTAGAGAGTTATGCTTCGCATCATTCGAAGCGAGACTTTGGTGCATATCTCTATACGAGACCTTTTCTAAAAATCGTGTTTTTCAGTAGATCTGTGGGAATATACTTTCAGTCTCCAAAAACTGGGTATCAATTTGAACTGTGAGAAACTCTAATAAATGAATGAAAACCTCAGTTATCGATTACACTGAGTTCAGTGGTAATTCTTCTTTTCAAAAGAAAGTCTAAATATCTATTGGAATAACTAACTCATTTTAGGCTATTTTCACGTTTATAAAGCAGCTAGGACAGAGCATATTTTGAAGTCTGAGGTGCTACTTGACTGAGTTATATGAATATTTTAATTTTTTCAACAAAAAAGAGTTTTTTTAACCAGCAACAGATTAATATGCGAGTACCCTAGTGAAAGTACTCATACGATGAGTACGACTTTACTCATAATTCGTCCATGAGTACTCATATTGGTACTACTAATAATTTCTGAGTATTGTTACTCAGTGAGTACTCAGTTACTCATGTGAGTACTCAGGAAATATTCATTCACCATTTTATTTTGATAAACTGAAACTGTATAAAGAATGTAGAATTTAGTGAAGAAACACAGAATATTTATATTATTATTTTCTCACTGGTCTCTCTTTACTCAGAGTACTTGTTACTCACTCATGAGTACTCAGGTGAGTACTCAGTGAGTAAAAAAATGTATGAGTACGTATGAGTACTCGTCCGGTTTTTCTAGCAGAGTGCTTTTTGAGTACTCACACTTGAGTACATTCACTAGGGTAGACACATGTAGTAGCGCAGTGAATAAGTAGATTAATATTACCTTATGTATCGCTGAGTATTCTCTGAAAAAAAAAATAACAATATAGTCTTTTAGTCAACAAGTCTTTCTGATGTTATGACTGAATCTTGAAAACAAATAACAAACACAAAAACAATCTATATTTTTTTTATCAATAATTTTTTTCCAATCAACCAGATATATAGCCATAAATAGCGCTTTGTCCCACGACGGACGTGATAAATCATGTAGAAGACGCATTTCCTTATATTGAACAGAATTTTTTTCAAAAAATCTAGAAGAAAAGTCAAGAAAAGAACCAAAATATCTTTTTGTCAACTCTAAAAGGAAGACACGTAGTATTATTATTAGAAGACAAAAGTGAATGTATTTTCTAAAAGTAACAATAAAACTATGGAAGCATCTTCAAAAAAATCATTTCTTATTTCATTTAACGGTAATCCCTTGTCCGATATACGCCGATACTGACACTTTTATCGAAAAAAATAAGCACTGAGTTCGGTTATTTTTCGAATAACTCGAGAATAAAAAGAACTAGAAAGTTTGGGTTTTCACTATTTGAAAGAGGAAACCTGACCACATCTTTTCGTAACAGAGCAATTTCCTAAAATATTGTTCGAAAGTTGAATTCTCATGAGATCTCTCGAAAATCCAATCATAGCTCAAAACTACTGCATGTGGTTAATCGAGACTGCTAAATACGATTATACGATTAAAAAAATTGAAAAATCACCTTTTTGTTCAATTGTTTTCTAAAATGTCTTTCGAAAACCTTAGAGTTTTGTAAATTTAATTTGTTGCATAAGACATAGAATAGTCTGAGTACTCTATATCTGTAGTTTTGAGCTCGTTCTGATGTTTTTTTGAATGAATTGTGAGTTATTTATTTGTAGATGAACAGTACCTTGAAACTTAAATCTACGTAAATCTCGATGTTCACCAAATAAGTGGATTCTTTTCCGAAAATAAACATTGCCACCATGCCACCAGATGTAATGCGCTCGATTATATGTTTCATACTATTTTAAGACTACGACAAATGACCAATCCTGGGATTTCAAGGAAGCCTTGTACCACCCCTGAACCACTGAAAATCAAAGTCTCGCTTAATTCCTGTTTTAAAGAGAATATTCGGGACTATTTCCTTATGTAGGAAAACGCTAATATTAATAGTTGAAATTTTTTAGCTATGGCCGGGTTCTCATGAGAATTCTACTTTCGAACAATGTCTTAAGAAATTGCTCTGTTATGAAAAGATGTGGTCAAGTTTCCTTAGTGAAGACCCAAACTTTCTAAAATAACCAACTCACTGAGTATTTTTTCGATAACAATCTAAGCAACTTTTTGAAAGATTGAATTTTAACAACTTTTCAGGCCAAACAGAACGGTACGTTAACAGTCATCCTAAAAAAGGCCCGTTAACGGTGTAAAAACACGCCGTTTATGGTCACCGTTAATGTACCATTAATTTACGGTATAAAAACGGGTCGTAATATGATCCCAGTTAACGGCGTAAAAACAGTACGTTTACGGTACGGTACATTAACGGAGACTTAACGGATCATTAACACGCCGTTAACTTGGCCGTTTTGAACGGCCTGGGTTTCGGTATATCCAGTGAAATAACTCTGCATTCTGTTGTTGAATATTCGAGCTATTTCTGGAATATTTTCTTTTAATGCATCATCAATTTATTCTTTTTAACTAGTTGCGTTATTTTCCTATAGAGCGTATAAACTTCGAGAGAAAATACATTTGTTTACGCCAAAAATCTTGTTAGGACACCCTCTTGTGGGACTAAAAGCGTGAAACTCCTCTACATTAGCCGAAAGATGGTATTGGGAACAGTTTAAACTAACACAGAGGAGCAACGAAAATTGCAGCTGTCTTTTAAGATGAATACACTACCCTTTCAAGAGGGATACATCACTCTATTAAGATGAATGCACCTCCTGAACAAGATGATTACACTACTCTATTGAGAGGAATACACCGCCAGGTTAAGATGAATACACCCTGGGGAGGGGGAAGGTTAAAAAATAGATCAAAATCAAGGCTTTTTGAGTATAAAATTTCAACCCCTTCACCTTTTTGAAGATCCTGGAGGAATTTCACAAAAATAAGAGCAAATACTTCATTATTATTCATTCTATAAGGTCACTATGCAAATTATTAGACTATTTTTAATCAGCTAGAAAGGAATAAACAGTGGATGTGTCTGTCTTGTTCACGTGAAAAGAAATTGATTTCCGCCTTATTAGCAAAAAAAGGCAATACTACTTTATAATTTGAAAGAAAAGATTACGTATCATCTTTACACACTAATGGCATACTCAATTCAATTTTTTTGTTCTTTAATAGATATAAATTTTCTATTAAAAACTAACATTATGCAGTAATGGGAATGTCTCTTTTCATACAAATCAAAAATTGATTAAAAGCTAAAAGTTTTCAAGTCGTTTTATATGTTTTACTAGTATACAGCTAGAGCATGATGAAAAAGACGTTCAAGATGATCGTAATTAATAGTTAATGTCATCAAACAACAAGTGACGTACCAAGTATCGACTTCTATCTTACGAAAAGTATATGACACTTGTTTAATCCTTACGCGGAATGTTACTTTTGATAAGATATCAACATTTAATACTCTCTTTGAACTGCTGTCTATGCTAGTGAATGAGGTGCGGATTATTATTAATTTCAGCAAATTACGATCCTATTATAGTTATAACCATCTAGAAGTATTTGTGATTCATCGACAAATTCAGATATATGCAATAAAACATAATTCCTAAATTGTTACACGAATATGATACAATGAGATTAATATGCACTTATTTCTAATCAGAAACAAAAATTAATTAACTAGCTTTATAAAACGATGCATTTTTAAAATAGTGCGAGATGTATAAATACCTTTAGCGTTCTGAATCTGACTAAAACAGAAAATCATTCAGTATTATTTATAACTTCATTTGTTAAAAAAGTGTACTCAATTCTCGAAATGGATAAAGGTAAAAATTGTTTATCTCTAGGATATCGGTACTTGAAAGATAGAGTGCGAAACAATACTGGTGTTTAGAAAATCGTTCAGCCTGCAATGGTCGCGCTGTTCAAAGAGGATGGGTATTCAGGTAAAACTACTAGTATATAATCAAATGAGATGATTTTAATGAAAATCATTTAGAAAACGTATGCGCTTCATATATTTTGGAATCTGGAAGTTAAAGAATTTTTAACCACATCACAGAAGTTCTCTAAACGTAAATATTTTAATATTAATATTTGAAAAAATACTCAGCTCAGTGAAAACTGATATTTAATAACTCATGCATAGTCTGTTCGCGGCATAATGACATTTAATTTAAGGCTTAAAACTACCCACGAACGATCATTGTGTCCTGCCGGTTATTTCATCGTGAATTATGGCCTAAAAACAGGTACTTAATTGTATGTACTTATTGTGAAAGATAGTTCCCGCAGTCTAAAAATGTCCAGTTAACAGACACCGTTTTCCACGTCCTAGGTATGTCAGAGAGCATGTTCGTTCCGTTAGACTTTTGACTATGTCCGTTTGAGACTTTAATTTTAGTGAATGAATAAAATGCGTCTGGAACCAACGGTTTTGTCAAAATATTATGAAAAAGCGAATGTTTTTCAATAATCCCTAGTCGAGAGTCCCGGCAGAAGCCCCGTTTTGTAAAAAGCGGGTGGTTGGATTCCCACAGGACTCCCTCGGGAGTTTTTTTTCTCAAAAAATCCATAGGGAGTCCTACGGGACTCCGCAAAAAGTCCCGCGAGAGTCCCATACACAAAAAATTTTATTTTTTGAAAAAATCAGTATGAATAAAGAGGCAGGTACACACATTCAGGTGTACATAGCAAATTCAGCTCTCTGTTCCCTTATCTAAGTAGATCTCATTTTCGCTCGTCACAAAGTTACACTATCGGATTTTTGGACAACTTTTTTTTTGAGACACATCTCTTTCACAGATTAATTAAGTCCGTATATGTCACAGAAAAGAATGAAAAATCCTCGAAAATAATTATTAACCAGCGATCGATAGTTTTCTTACTCAGCGGTATCCGAAAAAACTAATTTCATTTGCTTATTATCCAGATTAATTGTTCGAACTTGAAAATCTATTCCACTTGTTGGCAGAAAATCTGTACAATAACAACTTTTGATATAAAAGAGTCGCTTAGAAGGAATGTTTCTTATGATAGCTGAGACACTGATTTCATCATGTTTTACCCGGTTTCTCTTCCGGAACATAATGCAATCAGGGTCAATCATTCACCTCAGACTGACTTTAGTTCTACTTTAAAAAGGTTCAAAAAGCAGATATAAACTGCAAAAAGTTCGAGTATAAAAGTAGTCTACTTTAAGAAATAAAATGCCTTATATATATATACATGCTTCCTATAACGTATCTATATATATACATATCTATAGGATATCATACGGCACTATAGGCCATCAATACGCAACGATACTAACGTTTTTTCTCATTTTTAAACGAGACGAAAAACAGTACCTGTTATATAAGGCACTTTATTTCTTAAAGTAGACTACTTTTATACTCGAACTTTTTGCAGTTTATATCTGCTTTTTGAACTTTTTTAAAGTAGAACTTAATCACTAAAATAACCAATTTACCGAGCATATCACCGGAAAAAAAATAAAGTTGGTTTAGAGTTGCTGAAAAGCGGTTTTTCGTATTCAGCACACTCGATAACCCAGAAGATTTTCTGTTTTTGACCCGAGGTACTTCCGAAAGTTTAGGAAAAGTTTTCAAATTAATATTATTTTTCCATGGAAAACTTTTTGCGCCATT
>CAJNOQ010007428.1:0-12302 GCA_905250885.1 Didymodactylos carnosus
ATAACATAAAGTAAAATAAAATAAATTTTGCCATCAGATTTAGAATGGTTGACTATGTAGTTCTTTTCTCCTTTCAAGGTTACTCGAAACCACTGAGCGCCAATCCTGTGGCTCCAAGGAAATCAGATACCACGTCCAAATCACTCAAAATCAAGGTCTCGCTTGGCTCCCACTTTGAAGAGGACACTAAAGTATCACTAAGGCTTCTGTCTATCAGATGTTATAAGTTACTAAACATTTACTTTCTTTTGTGATGTCCTTGCTTATGCAAAATAAATTTGAACTTGAACTTGAACTTAGAGTTACGAAACGGTTTCTTGAGATCTCCTAGGAAACCGTTCATTGAGAAATACTTTCAACTTGTTTTAGTTATAAAAAGACAGATTAAAGTCCTGGCTATCGAATCACAAAAACCACAAGCTTCTATCGCCTTTCGTTCCTGAGTTATTCAAAAACCACTGACAGGCATATGAAAACCTAGTGGCAAAACTGCATTCTCTACAAGAGATAATCATTATTAGTTTACAGTTCTACCTAAAGGCGTTACAGATGATTCAGCAACATTTCAACGGACTAATAATCACATATTCTAAAACAAGTTCATATACAAAATGCCAGCCCTTCAGCTAGAAACCAGAACGATCGTTTCGGAGCTTTCATTCTAGTACGAGCATGATGTTATTTTTGGCGCTCCATTAGCTAACTGAATAGCTAACGCTCTACGCATGTATAATATTATTTTAAGAATATTTTAAACGTTGTTACTGCTGAAATTGATGTTCAGATGTTAAGTATTTTGTAGATTGATAAAACATTAGATTAGTCAAAAAATAAGACATCCGTATGGATTATAAGGCCAATAGATGTCACTATTTCAATAAGTCCTTAAATTAATTGTTTGGCGGTATTTAAACTCGATGTTCGCACCATATGTTTGAAAGAACTTTTTGAGTGTGCTCAGCAAGTGCTGTGAAGTATATGCTTGCCCTAGTACTTTCTTGTACATATTCCGAGGAGTTTTTACTAAAAGTGTTATAATCCATGCATGTTTTTAACAGTCGAAGCATTTGTCCTATAACTACGCCATAACTCATCGTTTTTGGAATATTTCCATTCAAATCAGAGTTGTAACCGATCTAAAAATAAGAGGCCAGACCGGAATGTGCACAGACAAGAGGGTAGAAAAACTCACTTTTCTTTAGTGAAGAAGAAAACATTTCTAAGAATTTCAAAACCGGCAAAAAACTGGTCAATCACCGGTCGGTTTGAAAATCCTTCTAGACCGGCTAAAGACCAGTGGAGACCGGCCGGTCTAAACTTTTACGCTGGAACGGACCGGGTTCCAGCATATTTATATGTTCATATTCATATTTCATTATCAGAAGAAGAAAAACGATTCTTTGATGAACTTAAGAAAATTTTCACAAAAGATTGGCACTACGTCTTCCAAATAATCATTACCCATTTAAGTTACAGACAGATGCATCGGCTCAGTTCTTCTTCAAATCTATCCAGAAGGAGATCGTCTATTGCCTTATTTGTCAAAAAAGCTTACAATGGTTTATAAAGGTCAGTTAATTGTTTGTCAGTGCACTGGTTGATAATAAATAGTGCGACATAGAATAAGATGAATGCATCTAGACCGACGACAGGAGGGATCTTCGGTAGCCAGATTAGAGTGTGTGGTATGCAAGGAGCAGTATTTTTATACTTCGGCAAAAATATTTTTATTATTTTTAACAATAATACTATGTTGTATATTGAACAGACAAATAAATATTCAAACTACGCCAAATTAATAGCCAATTTACAAGAACTATCGCAAGTCTCCTGCTTCTCTTCTAACAAATCACTGGAAATAAAAAATAAAACTCTAATCGTACACAGCTGTTTCTAGTACAACTAGTTCTTCTTTTTAAACTCTTTAACATCATCTGCGCAGCTGATACTTTTTGTTTACACAATAACTTCTGCAGCTACTTTTATTTTTGATCGCGTCATACTCGATCTGCGTGACTTATTTTCGGACCTATCTTTCTATTTCAAAGTAAACTTTCTCTCATGATAATCTGGAATATGCACCATCTGAGAGCGAAAAAGTTAATGGAGTCTATGGCTACACAGTAGAGTCCTCCAGTAAATGTATTAGGAGAAAAAAATGTATCCTCATGTAACCTCATGTAACTGAAACATAAACGCAAAGGCATTACCAACTAAAGACAGATTTAACATACAATCAAAACCCATAGAGGGTAAACATAAAGCAAAGATCGAAATAAGATTGAGTAAAAGCACTGTAAAATCATGTAAAGCCATTCTTTAGATGGTGTATACCATCGTCAATCGCGTAAGGACTTTACGCCATTTTGTGTTGTGAAGATGCTGATATATGGATTAAAACAAGCAAACAGTTAAAAAATACAGTAAAAATATTTTATTAAATCTTTCATCAGCTGTTTTTTATGTATGTAGTGGATACAACGATGAAAGGATTCAAGCCAGTCAGATATACTGAACAGTTACTTCTAATGGTAACTGATCATCTGTTATCGTTACTAAGAACAGTAATTATTCAGCAGTTACAGTTACCGAGTAACGATGATAGCGGTAACTGTTACAGCCCTATTGAAAACTACCCGAAGTTATTGTCCGCCTGTACTACAGTATAGATAAAGTGAAAATTCTATAAAAAAGTATTAAAACATTGTGAAAAGAAAAGTTTTCGTGCAATAGCTAAAATAAACATAAAAATCAAGAGAATATTATCTGAGTTTTAAGGAAGATCCACCATATCAGGTATAACTATACAAAAGTAAATACTCCAGTCTTCCTCAAAACCCAACCAAACCTCTTGGAAGTCCTCACGATAAGATTAGAAGATTAGATTGAATAATTGGAATACCAAAACAACACTAAAATAATATATTCTTTTACCATGGATCTCTAAAAAACTCTGGAAATCCCAATAATATGCAAGAAAACAATTTTTTACTTTTCTAGCGCTATCAACATGTAAATCAAGGAAAGGGAGGATTTTTTGAGAGCTTCAAGCGGTTTGGTTGGGAAGTATGTTGCATTTTTTCCTATTCGGTTTACTTCTGCTCCATAAAAGAAATTCGCCAAAAAAATCCATTTCTTTCCAGTTTTACATTCATTACATATATATATATTATCAAGGTCTTGTCACTAAGACAGAAGATGTTTACATAACTATCGTATGTTTTTACTTTCTTCTTTTTAAAAAATTATTTTCCTCTTTCCTTCGTTCTCAGTATTCTTTTTCTATAAATGATATTACTTGGCACATACATATAAAATCAATTTAGAAAAGTTGAGACAAACATGTCTGAATATTTTTTCTATTTTTTACATTCAGTACATAAATATATTATCAAGGTCGTGTCATTAAGACAGAAGATTTTTACATAACTATCGTATGTCCTCCTTTTAAAGAATTATTTTCCTCTTTCCTTCGTTCTCAGTATTCTTTTTACAATATACTCTTCAGTTCTATGAATGATATTTGATTTGCTTTAAGTGTTATTTAAATAAGATGAATGATATTACTTAACATATACACATAAAATCAATTTAGAAAAGTTGAAACAAACATGTCTAAATATTATTAGACTTATATCAAACCAAAGTCAAAATAGTACAAAATAATAGAAAAACAATAACCTTTTTTCTCGTGGTTTCATAACAAAATCTTGTTTTCTGTAGTCATAGACATGGTGAAATGTCTTGTTAACATAATATTTAATAATTGAATTTTATACTTAACGCTCAAGTAAAAATAATAAACTTGTTGAAATCCTGTATTAAGAGTACATCGAAAAATCATGACGTGTGTCATAATTAAAAACGTATTATTCCATAAGAACACAATTGCTTTCGACTTCATTTGTACGAAATGTGATTGAATATATGACGATATTTTTATGCAAGTTTGGCCTTGAAACAAAGCTAGGCGACTGAGGTATTGTAAATTTAATCTTCTCAAAAATTTTCACATGTCGCATTTTCAAGTCTTATCTTGTATATTTGTTCAACAAGAATAATCGATATTTTTAATCAGTTTAGACTAATTAATGCAGAATTAAATGGACATTTTTTTTTTTTTTTTGTGAAAACAGAGTTTTGAAGTCTATTAAAGTTTTGGAACTATACGCTTTTTATTCTAATTCATCCCATATTGAGATCTTACTAAGAAAATGTTAATTTTCTTTTCGATAAAATGTAATTTTAATAAAATAGTAGCACACTAAAATGCGTCAAGTAATCCTACAGTTAGCCATGGGCTTACTTTTCTCTTAGTCAAACTTTCGCAAAAACCGGCAGTGTCCTTCTCAAATTTCCAGTCGATCTAGGGTTTGTTTTGTCAGTTTGACAAATTATAAATGGCAGCCGTTGATTATCCCTTTTTGGTAAAAAGGTAGAACTAGATTTGGTAATTAATTTGTCAGAATTAATTAATAATTTTCTCAGTAAAAAGATATATTTAATAAGAGAACAACAGTTCAAGAGCAAAAAAACTTGCTAGATTACATTCACTAGTATTCAGTCCTTTTTTAAAGCTAATTTGACTTTCTTTGGACGAACTCTTCTCCTTGAAAAATAAAAATTTGTTCTATTCTGTAAATATATCTTTATCTGAGTTCTTTCATTCAGCAAAATCAGCGGAAGAGAAAGGAAAGAGAACGATATTCATCCATATCTATATCTTTGCCTAATGAGTGTGAACAGAATACTCTCTTTATTTTTATGTTTATTTTAGCTATACAGGTATATGACACAAAATGTACTTCTTTCTCTAATAGTGTCAGAAATTGAGAGTATGTTGCATTTTTCCTAGTCGGTTTGCTTCTGCTCTATAAAAAAAAATTGGATTCAAAACAAATTGTAAAAATAAATCGGCCATCTTGTACAAAATTGCCTACCCTGTCGAAATATATATAAACTGAGGTGCAACCTAGCTCTTAAGTACATAAAAGAATTAAAATTTTGTGAATCTGTATTCCATTAAGTATATGACCATATAAAAGTTTAGTCTGTCATTTTTTAACTAATAGCAGTGAAGTGTATGGTTTCACTTAGAGCAGAGAGTCTTCAGAAATACGCTGGCTGACTCTCTGGCAACGGGAAATGGAAAAATCGACCCCCGGCCTTTGTTAAAACCTTATTTTTCACTCACAGTTAAAGATCTGTACAGGCTGCTGTGCTTTGTGGCCGCGGACAGCCAGTGCAGATCTTTACTCATAATGCATTAGTTTGATAGAAAACTGATAAACCTGGTAACAGTTTTAGAAACTGTGTTTTGGGTTGTCCTTCCCGAAAGGGTACCGACCATAATCATCAATTTGCCGTACGGCATTGTGTAATTCCACGTATTTGCTAAGATTCGCCTCAGTATTTATTCACTTGTATTGCTACAGTTGCAAGCACTGCTTATTCAATCATCATGTGCTAGTACAGTTTCCTTGACTGAGGGCAGTCGGCTGCATACACAGCCGTGTCTTTATATACTTTTGTGAAAAAAACGATGTTCTACAGCTAATCGTCTACTCATTTACTGTGAAGTTTTTGGCAGTAGTCTGACTTTGTTTTTAAGAATTATGAAAGAATCATAATTAATTCAATAAAACCATACAAGAACTATGACTTCTTTCAGAGTATTTAGGAAAAAAAGTAGGTAAAGAGTGAACCGCCCAACAACTCATCTGTGTAAGGCTATGAGCGTTAAATTATTATATTTAATATAAAGTTTTAATCGTTTTTGAGTTGACAAAATAATTGATGCCATTACATTAACAGTGTCTCTATTCCTGTACATACAGGTAAGTAAAAAAGAAAATTATTTTTGTTGTTCAGTTAATCACTTGTTGGGGTCGTTGTGAGTACTAAATGATTGTATACTTTTTTTTTCCTTCTTTCTGGAAGGAAATTATTCATTTAGTTTTTCTTCTGCTAATAAAGAAAAACATCATTCTCTCACAAAACTACGAAAGTGTGCACCACTTTTGGGTTATTGAAAACCTGATCTAAAATATATTTTGCTGAAAGTAATCTGATTCGGTTCCCCGTTCACTTTTCGACTGACATCATATTTTTAGATCGAGAGTAGCTGTCTGGGCTGACAAATTAATTTTTGATTAAAGGTACCCTCTACGTTTACTTAAAAAATAGAATGATTCTTAAATTTTTGTGCTGCCGATTAAAGTCTGATTTTTTCGCTTAACATACCATTCAGTAGAGAATCGAAAATATTTTTGTCTTTAAAAGAAAAAATATCTAATGAGAACATCCCCTTTAGTGTATAACTAATCACATATTTTAAAATTTTATACATACTATGAGGATTCTACAAATTTCAAACAAAGTTTACACGCCTTGCACATGTACAACTTTTCTGACTTGGTCTTATTATATTCATTAGAATAAAACTTTGAAGAATGTCGGTTTGATCAATTCATTTGTAGCACTTTTGACGTATCTTTAGTATGACTATATTATGGCTGACGGTTATGGACAACAAATGCAAAAAAGTCGATCATCATAAATGAGGTGATTATTTTGGTTGAATTTTTGTAAAGAAAAATTGTTCGATATTTAATTCCTGTTATGTCCTATCCTATTCATCGACTTTTTGTTTCAATATGAAAAGCAAATCCTGGCTATTAATTCTCGTGAGTAGTTTCATCAGACGTGCTTCGATTGTGAATAATAATAAATGATAGCTTGGCGAATATGTTAGACTTCTCTATTTGAAATGCAAATCTCCTGCGAAGTAACTTTTGTGAAACTTCAGTATCGTCAAAGGAGATGAAGTTTTATACTCAAAAAGCTTTGATCTATTTTTCTACCTCGTCAGGTAGAAATTCAGTTCATGGACTTGGACTGCACTGGGCTCAAACTTTCAAGACCATGGACTGGTCTGAACATGAAAAAAAAGCGTTGGATTCAAATCGAGAAATAATTCGTAGAAAATATGTTGTTTTTGTATTGTGGACTGGACTACTGTTTTAGAGACCATGGATTGAAAAGGCTGCTTTCATGCACTCGGACTGGACTAGACTGGACTCAGAATTTTGACTCCATACGGAGTTCCGATATGTATCCTACATCAAGTTATGTTCACACTGACTGCTGAAAGCCATTCTGCATGTGTTACTATCTGATTGTGGGGAATAGGCACAAGTGCAGAACAACCTAGAATCAGCCATACCAAGAAGTGGTGAATCAGTGTAATTCATTTATAGTTTTTCCCTTGAAAGTGTTCGAATTGTCGTAATTACAATTTCAATTTTTTTACAGCGAAAGTTGACTGAACAGTCACAATAATTTGAAAATAATGCACCGATGGTGAAAGCTGTTATAAAATTTGAATAGAAGCATTAGTAAATAAACAACAGCACAGAAAAATTAGTCAACTGGAAAGATACAGGTACGAAAATTGTTGATTAAAAGTCGTGAAATGCTTTTGAAATAATAAACAAAAGTGAAACAAACAAAATCTCACCATGGACAATAAGTTCGTAATTTTGAAACAATGTTGCAGCTTTTGATACATTGCCATTCATTGTCACATTTATCCACGACAAATAGGCAGAAACACGAGTATAAACGCCAGCAAAACTTGCATTTGCACAGCTCCCTATACCGTAGCTAACAATGCCAACCAATTCCCATCGACTGTTGGAAAAGAACATCAACGGTCCGCCGCTGTCACCTTGACAGGTATCTTTAAAAGAAAAAAAGAAAAAAGATTTAACACTATGTATGGTCAAACGAATCTCTAAACACTCGAACCTTTTCCTGGTGCAGCTGCACACAATTGTGTGGTTGTATCTGATACAGTGCTTCTGCAGCGTGAATCTGCATACGGAACTGAAATGAGAGTTACTTGTTGCAATTCATTCGAGGCCGGGTATGTTGAGGCCGAGCTGAGTCTTCCCCAACCGATGGCAACCAATGTTAACCCATCTGGCGGGTAACAAGTGCTTGTCATTTTCGGCAAACAAATTTTTGCCAAAGCAGAACTTGTCATATTAAGTGGACTAGACAGTTTTAGTAGTGAAATATCATTCTGCACTGTTTCATTATCATAATCTGGATGTTGATAAATAGCTGATAATGTTCTTATCTGAACACCGTCTGTCTGTGTCAACAGCAAACTTGCGGCAGTAATGTTAATATCTGACGCCGATGAACCATAGGTACAATGGGCAGCTGTGACTATCCAGGAATCTGACAAAATTGTACCGCCACATAGTCCATCGTTCGGCAAACTGAGCTGAACAATCCAACCCCAGGTGTCGGCGTCAGCATTCTCTCCTCCAACAATGCGACTTAACACTGCCGGATTCTTTGAACAACCACACGGCTCATATTTCGAATCGCAATAATAAGCTGTGAAAGTCTGATTTTCAATAATAACCTCCTGTTGACACTTACATAGTGAGCATAGAAGAAAAAAAGGTAGCGACAGAATTAAAAACATTTTTCGTTTAACTTTGAATGTCAATAGGAGAAATGGCAGTAAGTTACCTGTAACTATAACGTTATAAGCTCTTTATTGTTGGTTTTAATAACTGTACCCTTAGAGAGAGAAAAGTAAAAATAAAGCGTATGCATTTCTTTTGTCCATTTCTTCTCTCTACGCCCTTTGTTAAAAGGTGATTGTTTTTCATCGACCGAAAGACTGTTTTGGTCAGCCTTATTGACAATGAACAAATCTGATGTTTTTAAAATCGTTTAGAATTTTTCCGGCAAAATTAAAGCGGCAGAAATTTAAAATTCCAGCAAAATTTATTTTTCTGATATTTATACTTGGTCGGATACAGCTCCTCGAGCTGAATCAGACTATGTGTGCTTTAACGTCCCGAAAAATCTTTTTAAGGATGAAAATTTCAAGACTTTTATGGCAGCATAAGATGCTTCGTCTGGATTTTTGAGAATTGGTAGTCCAATATAGAAATAAAAAGCTTGGCAGGGTAGCACGTCAAGATGCTGAAAGGTGGAAGTCCCATTACTGAGACGTCTACTTTTAAAAACAAAAAAAATTGGTTCTAAACTGAAGTAAAAGTTTAATATACTAATGAAAGTTACAGGACATGGATGATTTTTTTTATTTCTAACCAAACATTTATATTTGGGATTTATTTATCTCTCGAAGAGGGAGTAACAGTTTTATACTCAAATCCGCTGTTTTTAAGATAAATTTGCTTAAATATTGTCCTTAGCAGGATGGTGTATTTATATTAAGAGGGTAGAGTATTTATCTTAAAGAAGGACCAAACCCTATTAAAACTTGTTTAAACTTCTTATTTTTCTTACTCATGATATATAATAAAAAAATAGGTTAAATTGTTAGAAATAAAATTAGTTAGTCTAAAAGTGAAAAGTTTTATAAAGACTATTGATATTCGCCAGCCTTAGCAACGTAGACTTTTTGTTTCGCCTGTGTACTACAGTTTATCGACAGAAAAGTATTTTTTTGGCTTTTTCTCAGTATCTTCAAAGAACATGGAGTTACAGTTTGTATACCCAAAAAACCTGATTTTAAGATATTTTCGAGTCGCCAAATCTCTTACTATGACGAAATCATCGAAATTAAAGCTTGGTTTTTCGATTTATGGATTCATAATTATTCTTTTTTATATTGTTGTTAATGCCGTACTTATTTCATTTTACACTTTTCGTAGAAACAGTTACTTTTTACGGGTTCTTTTATATTTTTAATTTCGGACATTGTAAATTGTTTTTATCTCTTTGCATATGAACGCCTAATCGTTCTAAGTCATGACCGACAGTATCACAACTAAACTCTCAAACAGATTCGCTGGCATAGTATAAGATAAACCATTGCTGAATAATCGCACTAAGATATCGTGTGGTGAATATCAAGCAAAGATCGAAATAACATCGCGTAAAAGCATTGTAAAATCATGTAAAGACATCTTCAGATGGTGTACATACACATCTAATCTCAACTCAATATCTCTAAAAGATGTGTATAAATTTAAGATGGTGTAAGGTCACTTTAACATGGCGTAATGGTCACCGTAAGATCGTGTAAAACAATTTTACCATAAAAACAGCGAGTTTTGGGTTTAAAACTGTTACTCTCTCTTCTTCGAAGATGATGAGGGAGTTCCACAAAATGAGATTTAATATACCTGCTGTTGTATATATGAAATAATTCTAACAATCTTTTGTAAAAGCTTAAGGTAACCTAACCAAACAATCTATCTGGTAGAGAAATATGTAAGCCGCAAATCCACCAAAAATAAGAGTTAGTGCTGCTACAAAAAAAGATAGTGATATTTACTTTTTCTTCGATAGACGCCATAAAACCGATATTTGGAACGGTACAAAACTAATCACTAGCGATCAGCACTAGCTATAGAAGCGATTTTTAAAGAGCCAAGGGGGAATATTTTGGTACACTAAAGTATAAAGAAACAATCAATCTTAAATTTCCCACGACAGATATAGTGGACATCTGGACTCGTATCTGGAAAGAATTTCCTGAGACAGACGATTTGCAATTCCTGAGACAGATAATTTGCAATCTTGAAGTAGCAAGAATAAAAACTGATGATTTAAAACGAAGCAAACGTTATTATAACAGTGTCAAGTTCCAGCTACGAAAATTCCTAGAATTGACAAAACTGCACAAATTCAACAGATTTATATATATTACCTTGGATTCTGGCAGAATTCGAATTCTAATTTTACTAGAATCTGACCAGAATTGCAGCAGAGTTGGTGCAGATTCTGGTCGAGTTCTGGTGGAATTCTAGTATGATCGATTAGATGGCGTGTGTGTGGAGGGGAGGCGACATAATAGCGAGAACCGGCTGCGTGAATTCTGCTGAATTCTAGAATTTCCAGAGGATTGTGGGACTTGACATCACTCTTATCGGTTACGTAGTCGTTTTCCATTAATAATGTTATTTTGAAGATAAAACTTTTATTTTTTAAGGTCCTCCCCGTCAGAAACATAATTTTTTCCATAAAAAGTCGATATTGAGGTAAGCACATTATCAGATAGCCCACGGTATCTACTAATAGAATCCAATGTTATTTGGTCCTCATCGAAGGGTTATGGAGTTTTCAGAAAAGTTTTCTGAAAACCTTGGAAAGCTGGCATTCGGAAACGTTTTACTTTCCGACCAAAAGGCAAATCAGAAAGTTTTTTTTCAATAACACCAGAAAATATTGCAAACATTTCTGATCAAAATGAGATATTTCCCGGCTCTGAATGATATTCTGAGACCCGAAAACTAAAAAAAGCCGTGAGTTTTTCATTTTAAAATGACCACGAACTAAGTGACTTATTATGGTAAATTAATGCTCGATCATAATTCTTCTTCTTCGTCGATAAGTGACTTATACAAATATTTAATTTTACCAGCTTTATTTTTTTCCCCATGATATTGGGAATTTTTTCTGATTTTAGAATCTTTGTTTGATATTGAACGAAAATTTCTGCTGATCTTGTGAAAGAATTGTGAGAAAATTTTTTGTTTGCCTCCATCGTAATGGTTTGCGAGATGTCGCCACACTAGTGACTAAAATGGGGCTGTTCGTAGCTCCCAGATTTCTCAGTAACGAAACACACCGAAGAATGTCATTGAAAAGAGAAATGATTTTAAAAGTTTATCATTGATTGTCGAAACGGTTTAGAATACTCACAATAACAAGAAAAAGGACCGATAATTACTCCGCTGAACTTGCTGCAAGTCTCTTTATAATATTTACTGCTTCTTATCTTTTATGTATTTGCCTAAAGGATGGTTTACTCTGGTGTTATGTCATCTACGCACATAGCCTCAAAATAATGTTGTTTTCCTTGTTGAGTGATACTGTGAAAAGTTACTGCTTAAACATGTGCCGAAATGTTCGATAGTTGAAAGTATCCACATTGTCTATCGATGCAGGGGCGTAACCAGGATTTTTACACTCTTGGGCCATTTTCCATAGAGTCAAAAAACATCGTTGGGCCTACGTGGGCCGAACGTTTCCTGCTTGGGCAGGAACTTTTTTCATCTGTTGCCAGTTCCGATACCATCATTTTCCGTCTTTCTTATCACCGTGTCTCAAGAGTGTGCGTATACTGTCGCTAATCCTTTTGTACCGACAAATCTTTTTATTCAACCTCCTAAACATTTTTTATAAAGCCTGTTAGTGTTCTATGCGTAAGAAATGAAACGTACATCATCATGAATAAAGCATAAAGAGAGAGAAACAGTTAGGGTTTTGTGGTGTTCTTTCTCATCTGCTAAAAGCCAAAGTCT